>DWLO01002591.1:0-12273 GCA_018245335.1 Dalla quadristriga | reverse complement strand
TATACTTATATATGTAAAATTCATATACTGTATAAAAATACAGTTGAGTTCTCTAAAACCAAATTAATAATTTAATAGCTAAATCCGAATAGATTCTAATCAGGAATGAATAGAAACGGAAATAATAATAAATAATATAAATATAAAGCTTATTAGTTAGCATGCGTGATTACTGCTGCCTAAAACTGTTGGACTTAACTAAAAACGTACTGAATCGTACATTATATACTCGTACATAATATATTTACACTACGAAAACCACATGTATTCAGAAACAACATTTTCATAATAAGTAAAACCACACGAAGTCGTCAGTATTACCACGTCCGTGATATGTAAATGTTTCGTCAGCAACACGCACCTAATTGCTTGTCTCAAAGTATGATTAAATTATTTGTCAGACTCGTGAAAGGATGTTTAATATTGAGAATGTTACGATGTTCGACATTCCCATCGACTCGCGCATTAATTGGACAACAAAAAATTAACCGACAATCTAGCGACATGATAAATTACTGTTAAAATAGTGAACTATGACACACGTTAGGATTCTTCTTGACACGTGTTTATAACATGCCAAACCTCGCTCTCGTCTTGAGACGCGCTACAAAAAGTGACGTCTCATTGATGTATTGAGTAAAAGAACTCTCCTGCTCCGTTAACTAGTTAACAAAACGACGGACGATTATTCATTGAGGCTGTATTTATCTTAAGGTATTTATTAAACAGAATTATCCATAGTACTTCTCATATAAATTTGTAAAGAAATGTTTAGCATACATTTTAATGTCATTATTGAGGTATTTTTTCCGTTGTTACCTGAACGCTATTTTTTTTGCTTAAAAAAAGAAATAACAGAAGTTACTGATTAGGGTCTAATTTTCCAAAACTGTCTGGACGAAGATAATTTTCAGTATCTCTACTGGAAGGGGCAACTGACATTTTTTGAGATAATTATAATAGATAAGCGTTGTCGTCGAGCTACTTTTGATTTAAAAGTTTCTTAGTGATTTTTTTACGATACAAAAAAGTTGTGACTCCACATCCACGCTGCATTACTATTTAGATACTATTTAGATAACTAACAGAACACTCTGACCCTAGAGCCGAGAATAAAGAAGCTATAGACTCGCAATCATTAATATTATTTGCATGCAAATGACCGTCGATTATCCAAACAGTCGTATAGTAGACAATATTCATTAGATTAAAATAAAGGCCGAATGATTTTATTGCTTTTGTTTGATTAAAATAATTAAAAAACATAAAACTTATCAGGGCCTGGTCATCTAATCGTCAATATATTTGGTAAATAGTTTCATTTATAAATATCATAAACGGTAAGAGTATCAAAGAGTATTATGTCGAAGGCTATGTTGAAGAAAAAGGGATGACGAAATTTACTGCATGCCAGCCATCGGCACCATTAAGCCAATCCTCTAGCCAATAACGTGGACAGTTGACGTATGCCTTTCCATTAGGTACGCGCGCAAGAAATACATCACGGCGAGTCTTAATCAAAGCCGGGATTAATAAGTGGACAAGGGGAGGAACGTCAGGAATTAGGAAGTCACTGGATACAGTCAGAGTTCAGATGGGCCAGGATGTGGAACATTTTTCCTACTTATCACATTATATTGAGCTCAGGACTCTCACATCGGCAGAGTGCAATCACATCGTAGCGACTTACACTTCGTAAGTACTCGTTGGTACTTAAACGTCAAAAGTTGCCCCACTTTTGAAAAATGTGCTTCGATATCATTGTAAACAATAAAACTACGGATATTTTAGACATATTTTAATAGAGAGATTGCCATTTTATTGATCAAAAATAAGGCATATGAAAATTAATGTCTTAATTTTATTGCCTATATGGATATCGAAGCACATTTTTCAAAAGTCTATCTAAACTTTTACAATCATTGAAAATTGTAGAATGTGCGAGCGAGAGAGATGCGAAATGTGAGAGGCCTCTTAATAATTTTTGGAGAATTCTAGTAACCTTGCGAGGAAGTTGAGTTTGTGCGGTAGAGTCGGTAGCATAATTGATTTATCGCGGTCCCGTACCGCTCTTTGTAAAAAAAAATTAAACTTTTCTAATAGCGAGGCAGATGAGACCCACAGAAGGGTTAATTAAAACGAATGGACGGTCATCCCCCAACAGAATGTCGAAGTTTAGCGGATCACCAATTTCAATGCTTTAATATTATTACAAACTCCGCTCCGCGTTTCTTTAATTAAAATTAACGACGCAAAACTCTGACAGTCAAACGAATTATTAGTACAGAAGCAAACTTTTAATTAGTTCGCCTCCTTCCAGCGATACTTTTGTGCACTTACTTGTCCAGAATAATTTAAATTAATTTGGATTATTTTACACGGATACGTTTTTTTAACGATAATCGATAACCTGCGATAACCAATACGAAAGTATATTATTACTCTCGTGTAAGCTTAATACGAGCTTGAATCTATCCCATGTGGAACGGACTTTGATATTACATCTTGTCCTTTTCACATTCTATAAAGCCATATTAAATTTTTGTTACAGATACCTTTATAGTTATACCGAAAAAAATAGGTAATCAGTAAGTTACTAGTTACGTTTTTTAAAGTGATGGACGATTTGTAGACGAAGCCCACCTTCTTAAAATTATAAATTTCACGCCATCGTCCAAAGCTTTGACAAAGTTTGACATGATGTAGCTCCATACTTCTTCTGAATAGGATTAGTCGTATCAAATTAAATTATACCAAGCGTAGTCATGGGAATTATGAAACGGTAATAAATATAAAATATAATCACAATAAGTAGAATGTTCACACACTCATAATCATAAAATATTTTTAAATTAACCTGTGCGGCAATAAGAAATAAAGAGACTGTTTTCAGTAATTATTATTGTCATTAGAATATAATACATTCCAAACAATAGATATCTTTAATGTTACGTAATATACTTTATACAAGTTCAATTCTACTCTCATTGTCGAAACATGTCACGTAAATTAACGATTAATTTTTTCCAAGCAGCCAATTACAATTGTCAATAATCGTGAAACGGTACAAGTGCTGGGGTCCATATTCACACCTCATGAAGCCCCGGGGAGTTTGAAACCGGTCGGCGGCCGAGACGGACTCCGAGGTTCGTTTTAATTTGAGCACTTCTTGCCTCGGCGCCTACGCGCACCGACGTAAACAAATCGTAAGATGAGATCAATGAATATTAAGTAACCTCTTCCAAACAATTTCCAGCACCAACCTCCAAATAAAATAAATAATACTCCAAATAAATTCGCGAAAGAAACGGCTGATTGCTTCATAAATTGTCAAACCCTCGCCTTGTACCGGCAAGATTTGCCAAGCGTTTTCGAAAAATTATACTTACAACGCATGGGTCGGAGCGGTTAATAAATAATAAAGTAATTCTGTGTTAATTTTGTGGGATTTAAATTATAGCACTGAGAAGAAAACGTAACAACTGAGTCTTTCATTGAACCAATACCACAGACAACAGACATCCTACTACCAATAGTTTTTAGAGTCAAATAATAACTAGCTGCTTCAATCATCTGTTCTTCTTCAAGTTCTGCTCGGACGTCATATGGCCCGCACTGGCTGCGAGCTTATTAGTTGTAGTGGGAAAACTCACACGGCCCGTCTCTATACGTTAACATATTTCTCGGATACAGTTCAATATCTCCGCTATACAACCAATAGAAAATAGGATGAAGAGATATAGAATCAGAAGAAAACAGAAGAAAGATTTATTATACATATAAATAAAAGAATGATTGTTGACTAAATAATATAGTCAGTCAGTTGTTGAGATAAAAATCCTTAACTAGTCCCTTAAAGGAATCGATTGTCTTTGCATGTCGAACCGAAGTTGGCAAAGCATTCCTAAGACGAAAAGCAGTTATCGAGAACGATTTTTCGTAAAAAGTAGTATAGTGCGCCGGTGCAGATAGTTTCTCAGTGGAACGCTAGTTAAATACTAGTTAAATACTTACTAATTTTTACAGTGCTTTAAAAACGGAGGGTAGGGATTAGGGAAGGAATTTTAAAAGATCCCGACTTAGTGGATGCCTACACGATTCCTCGGATCACCTACAAAGTTGTTCCATGGAAACGCAATAGCAGGAGGAAAGACGTAGCTCTGTGTTGTTAAACACACACCCCAACGACAGTATGACGCTCGTGAACGGGTAGTAGGTGAATAAAATTTTCCGTTTGTATGAAGTGTCGCAAGTGCGCTTAAGGGCTTCGAATGGAGGATCACCGAAGTGGGTCGAAATCTAAGACACTCTTTATCACCGCTTCTAATTTTCAGCATATTGGTTATATTTCTAAATTGTTAAATATGTATGTTTGGCTAATATTATTGAAATGAAATGAAATTATTTATTTCGTCATAAGATACAGGCGGCACACTCGACTCATGAAACATTATTAAAATAAGAAATATCGAAATAACATCAAATTACATTACCTTAAAATTAGTTACTGGTTATTGGCTATTAACATCCTCCCTTGCTTTTTTTAGGTACCTACAACGCTTTAAACAGGCTTATTAATGTTGACTCTCCACAAGGAACTACGACTACAGAATCGTAGATCGATATTGGCCTAATTGCATTTGTAAAGAACGGTGACTCAAACACCAGTGGTCCCAATATACGTTTCACTGAACGGTGTACCGTTAACAAAACGTACATCAAACTTGACAAATTGCTTACGCTCCTAAAATCCCGACACCTCGACATCTGAGGAGATGGAAGCCCGTATCGCGTCTTGCATCTATCGTATGCTGTGTTTAGATTCTGAGATAACTTGATCAAGTTGATGTGAGAAACGTAGTAAGCTCGCCTCGCCGCTGCCGCGCTGCTAGTGTTGTTACCAGGTAGTGGAGTAGCTATTACTTTAATCATTTTACGACACGTATAGCCGATGTCGTGAAATCGAATTATTTATTAAATTCAATATCAATAAATCATAACGTTACCAAGCGCGGCATTTCACGATCTCTGCAACAACGTGCTTACAATTCGATTGCAGACGTGAAGTTGTTCGGTGCGTTATGAGAGTGAAACTTGGTGTTAATTTATTTTAAACGAGTGCGTTCAGATGCAAGCCGTATTTGGAAGAATCTAGTTCAACATTATTAATGTATAGCCTCCTCCAAATGTTGATATTCGATTAGGAATAAGCCCCGAATCGACTTGTCTGTCGCACATCAATAGTGGAAGCACAATCAATATGTTAATATCAGAGATAAGAAATTTAGATTCCTACACATAAAACATATACACGCCGACGTGGAACAGGAGTAGCCAGCATTCTTGGGAGATACGATCGTAAATAAGATTGTGTTCTTCCAAGCGGGGATCGTCTGATGAGTTTTTATCAACTTAAAGTTTCTATTATGCAAATAAAACTATTTGAAATCTAAGTTATTTAATTTAACCAATTGTGAGAATACATTATAAGTACCTCATACTATACAGTAGGTAGTTAAAGTATATTTACCTACCTACAAAACATTGTTACTACACTCACGTTACCTGTTCAGTGATGATATATTACTTACTTTAATTATATAAACGATTAACTATCAAGCACTACCTAGTTGTATAATGAAAGTGAATAAATTTATAACATTTTGGGTTGTCGCATAATCAATGAGCATAAATAACTTAAGTTTAACACTGATTGGTTTTTTGTTAGTATTCTTTGGAATTTAGTATTTGTATTATTTAATTTTTGAATATGTGTAGTGAAATTCGATAATTATTAACAACACGCTTTAGACTTTAAAAGCATTAAGGACGAATTATTTACTGTACCACAATTTACTAGGTATTACCATATACCGTATATACCATTGTTTTTAGTTTTTAGAAGTCGGATTTTTATAATAACAAATAATACGAAATAATCAGTTACAACAAACCGTACGATTTTTCCATCAAGAGCCCAGGACCCATCAAGGATAATTTTTGTAAAATATTAATAATTAAAAACATAACAACAACGACGTAAAATCGTGATTGGCTCCAAGTGAAAACTCGTTACGGCGATCGTAAAAGTCGACAATAATTAGGCGGGCACAACAGCGAGCACCGATATGAGCTGATTACGAAAGAAATACAGTCGTAGCGCGTTGATTTATGTCCGCTGCCCTGGGTTTCATCGCCTTCCTCCAAGAATAACTACGACGAACGTATACACACGTACTTAATGTAGGCTTAATGAAAAGAAATTCTCAACATTCGTCTTCCGCCCGCTTGACGGTTAAAACGTTCACATTATTAGGAACAAGTGAGTATTATGTAAATTTGATATATTATTGTGACTGTAGAAGAGGGGGAATATTATGTTTATGGTGCTACAATGACCGTGATTTAAATTAACCAGATAGTTCGACACAATCATCCGCTATTAGTAATTAAGTCCGACCACCGCGGCACCGGCGTCCGCTCGGCACCTGCATTATCGAGCCACTAATTATAATTAATTACTTTAACACGAAATATGAGTACACGAATACGCGTATAAATTAGTTCCAATTAGAGAAAATATCTACATTTTGTATTTTGTAGTTTACATAAAACACAATTACGTAAATGCAGGAATTATAGAAGTAAAGTACATACTACTAATATTGTCATTGTTCCTTATTAAAATGTATTTGTAATTTAACTGTACTGTACATAAATCATAAATAAATAAAATAAAAAAACTAAACTAATAAGTTAAAGTGCTTAAAAATAGTACACTCTGGGGGTCATACAAAAATATACTTGCATCGCGTATAGGATAAAGCTCCACCGCGGCGTAAAATGTGTAGTTTCCATATAGATCTTATTTGAGAAAAAAATAGGGTATGAGCTTTTCATATGCCAGTTTAAACAGTTGGATAAACCAATACAGACAGCAATTAGATCCGGAAGATATGCATTATTATTTCAAATTTAACTGACAATAAGTAACTTTGTTTGTTGGTTAGACATGGTTTAAAAACATTGCTGCGATACCGCCAATGTTGTAAAAATGCTTGACTTATATAAGTTTTCGAAATTATAAAAAATATTAAGATTTATAAGGTATTAACAAATGTTTGTCAACTTTTCAGTTGTACGGATATGTTAAAATATCCGAAGTAGAGTTTTCTTTGAACGCACTTGTTAGGAGCGGCTCAAATTAGAATGCGATAAATCCAAGCTGGAAGCGGTTTCGAAGCTCTAATATGATAAACGATTCGTTCTAGAGTGCAATTACGATCGGTTGTAATACGAACGAAGCCTTTCAACTAGCGCAGCCATAAAATCTAGAAACATTAACAGCTCACAATTCAGCACACATGTTAACACGTTTTCAGTGATAGATGAGATTATTTCAGCGTGCAAAGTGGGTCACTTTGAAAGGTGGTAGAGCCTGGATACGGTTCGCTCGAGGCGGTACCACGACCACACCTATTTCTGCCGTGAAATTATTGTCTTTCAACAATTGTGTTTCGGTCGAAAAGGTGTGGAAACCGGTTACACTTATACAAGATACTCAATCCTCAGGGATAGCAACACATCTGTTACCAGCTACTAACAGGACTTTTATTAACGTCGACTATCAGGACTTACAGTCACTATCAGTCCTCTCTTCCATGGTCCTTAAAGTAACGAATACTGACCAACTAAATTTTAAAATCTCATACTAACTGAACAAATATCCCCAGATCCTTTCACGGTCCTGTTCGAGGTTTGTCAAAGATGGGCGGCAGCGGATAGGTGGCGCTGCAGGCTCGTTTGCTATCTTCTTTTTAAAAAAACACATCCGATTTTAATATTTCCGTTTCCATCTACTGTTTTATTTAAGCATGAAGCGCTTATGTAAAAAGTGCAATAATAGGCGACGGAAAAAACACTTTCAGTTAATATCGAATGACAAATAGGTCCCCAGGATTAATCTTATACTGACTTATAAGCTACTAGGCTTTGTCTGTGGCTCCGCCCGCGTACGATTCCCACATCAATACCACAGAAAACGTGCATTTTTACAGAATAATTTCTCCATAAAATTATATATATGCAAAAATCACGTCGATCCGTTGCACTGTTACTTCATGAAAGAAGAAGAGAACAAACACACTTTACTTCTCTTTAATATTGGTAGGAAGAAGTGGTCCTAACTAACTAATAATGATAAGGTTGAAAACATTACTGGTAATTTTGAAGGTAGTATTCAGAAGTTGTTACTAAGTTGAAATAGCAACAGTCATAACACATAAGAAAATAGAGAGACAATATATTACTTTGATTTGACATTGGTTTATTCTTTTTGATTTCATTTTATTCTGGTTATTAATTTGATATATTTTTTATAATTATGTATGTTGTGTTGTACATTGCTAGAATACAATACAAATATTCTTTTTTGTGCACCAAAAAAAGAAAAATACAGCAGGAAAATTGGTTACTAAATATAATTAATTAGTGTAATCGGTTTAATCCGTACTAACTGATTCAATAATTTAAAACATCCAATGTTTATTTTCATATATTTCACCACTCAGTAAATGGCGTAATCATGATCGTAACATCTGTTCGGCTTGTCAAAGATTTTGTCCTAGATCGTATTTTCGATTGTCTTCTACATTTGTCAGTCAGAGCGGCACGCGCGACCCTGGGTCGAACCTGTTCCTCTTAATCATTAACGCCTCATCAAGCACGAGTATTATAATACAAATATGTCGTAATTACAGTAGATTATAACCAGTTCTCCTGATTATCCGTTATGTCTCGGAGCTAAATAGACCACTCCCACTAATAGTAGAACAGGGTGTGTAATTATTATTAGGTACTATATATATTAGGTAACAACGCAAAAAATATTATAAATATTAAACACTTTTATCGGTTAGCCGTAAGATTCATTGTGGGCGGAACCACCGCATTTAGAACCCGACAGGTTTGATACAATATTTAATGCGTTAAAGGTTACAGTGTCACGGTGATTACAGACGCGTAAATCAAATCGAAATGCCGTGTCAGCAATCAAGATAACTGCTAACCTGTTCGCTGACACGCTCATATCGCGACATATTAATTGCGTTAAAGAGTCCCATATAATAATATTATGCAAATTGGAAAAATATATACCCAAACAAATTGACCGTGGCAGCGTTAGTCATGCAATCAAAAAATATACAAAAAATAAAAAGCATAAGATATTGTGCGTATAAATGTGTCTTAGGAACTTAATATGTCGGCTTACGTTTTTATGGCTACTGGAAAAGGGTGAGAGGACCAGCTTTAGTGGTAATAAATTAAACCACTACCACCAGTCGACCCACATGGAAATTCCTCGCAATTCATATTGTGGAATCAAAAAAAAATTGTTTTTGTTGTTAACTAGCTGTTTCCCGCGACTTTGTCTGCACACATTTTATTATGTTGTCATTCCCTCAAATATTTGGGTTCAAAAGTATCCTATGAAGACCCTTTTTCGCAACACAAACTATCTATATACCAAATTCAATAAAGATCGGTTTAGCCGTCAGGCGTATCAAACAAAGACAAAAAAAAAAAGCATTTATAATATTAGTAAGATGTGTTATGATTAAATCTTGCTTGATTCCCTTTGTAACCATATAAGAGGTGGATATTGCTTCGCTCTACCTCCAATTAGCAGACAGGTTGGTACTTGTTTATTATTAGTGACGTATTATATTAGGCGACGAAAGCGTCTGTGCCCACTACCTGATCGTTTGGGACGATGTTATCATTTTAGTAAACACGAGATAACAGTACGGTAACAACCAATCTACGGTAACAACTACTTAGATTGGCACAAATCTACTGTGACCACTGGAATAGGAATAGCTAAGAATTTACAGGTTATACCAATTTACTTGTGTATTTTTGAAAAATATGTTGTAGTCTATCTAGCAATCAGATTTGAATTATTTTTTAGTACCACAGATTTCCACTCTCATCGCTATGAAGTTTATGTCTCATGATCATAAGTCATAAACAGTACCTTCTTTTAGTGTTAGATCTATTATTAAACTTATAATTAGGAATACTATCTATATAATATAAAATATGAAAGTACAACAAGCAGGTTAAAAAAGGTATGAATTCGCGGGGTTTGACTAATCAAACCTTAGTGGACACCGTCAGGGACCTCAAATTCACAAGTACCTGCCAATTTCACAACTCAGCCGGAAAGTTCCAAAACTTACCCACCTATGGCGCCTGAGGCTAACAGGAGCGGCATTAATTATGCAACCTACAAATGGAGCACTACATTGTTACGTACTTATATTGGCGTGGTACGTATAATCAAAGAGAATGATCAATAACGAGGCGGCGCAATAAATCGACTAAACACGTATTGAAGGCGACGCCGCTGCTAGTGAGCCGGCGGATAATAACTAATACGGCACTAAGCACTCGATAACTAAACAACCGTGCGTAAAGATAGGTGTTCCAAGCCTCCAGTAGCCAGGTTAATCGAGTCAGCGGTATCGGGATTATGTCATTAAAACTTCATCAAACGCTCATCCGCTCAACTAACTGGACTTTGAAGTCAACGTACACTGTAAAATTACAATCCTCAAGCCCCCGCAGAATTGTTGTGCGAATACTCGTAATTGAACCATAATAGGTGGACCATGATAGGTTCACTCGTGACAGCAACAGCCGAATAAATTGTGTTTTAATGCGAACGGCCTCACGTCAAAATAATTGTGCGTCATTTGTAGAGCCTTCGTAAGTTTTAGTTTGTTATAAAGAGTCGCTATTCTGGGCGGAAAATTCCAAATCCTTTTAAAGTTTTATCGTAAAAGGCGTGTGACCGTTTCAGTATTTTTTCCCATTACCGCTCGCATTCCAAAAATTGAGAGACAAATTGTGAATTAAAATACCAACCCCGGAATGTCAGCATTGAATTGGTAACCGGAGGGCTATATTTAAGCACACAACTTTGCGCTTTTCTTTTAATATTTTGGAACTAGCAAAGACACTGAATGATGTGATACATGGATTAAAATTTGCTATCATGTACAAAATAAATTATAAAAATTGTAGAGGTGTTTAGATTTAATATTATTATATTAATTTAAAATAATACCAGTTAAAAAAAAATCTCCAAATTTCGACCTGAAAACAAAGGATAATTTTTATATTCGCGCTTACGCATTAACATCTCAATTATTGATCGCGTGAGCAAATTTATTGCTGGACTGCTCCAAAGATAATTTCACAAAGTAAAATAAATACGACAAGGCGAGCAAGGCCATAATTAAGAATTAAAGTTCTGCTCTTCCCGAAATTGTCGCGCGAAGCCGGAGGACACCCGTGATTTATAACTCGCCAGTAATATTTCCAGTTAAATTGAAAATGTTAGTGAGAGCTCAGCTAAGATAAATCGATAAGCGATCGGCGTAGGATCGCCTGCATAAATTATAAGCATCCACTGATGCGCCGCGCACATGTCAGGAGCGCAGCGAGTTAAAAAACAACTAATTCAGTTTTTGAGTGTCATGCGAACTTGGAACTGAAGTTTTTACGCATATTTCGGTAGCAGGTGTCGATTGAAAATTGTAGCTGTGCTACAAGGAGGTCGAAGCCAAAGCGAAGCGCTCGACAAGTTCACGGGGCAAAAAAGCGCGTAGTGTGGTGGCGGCGAGAGAAACGGGGTGCAGTTTTTGTTGAGGCCCGTCAAAGCTCAGTGTCGCGCGGCGCGTCGACCACTCCACTGCGGCTCCCTCTAATTGGACGTCTACCTGTTGCGTTGCCTTGCTGCTTTTTCAGTTCCCGGCGATAACACTCCGTGATGAGCTCTCTACGTGAACGGTTTCGTAATATCCCGCTTCATAATCTTCCGCAGTTCTTTTGCGTTTTCATACAGAACAGTGTATTGTTTCAAAATCCAGTAAATATTTACTAAATAAGGTTTATGTTGTTAATAGTATGACTTTGCGGAAATCTATTGTTATACGTAACATAAACGTAGCTTTTTAAGGTTTATGTTGTAACAAGTTGTCCTGCGCTTACACTGAATCGCTTCCTACGCCAAATATACCAGCAGCCGAATTATACTAAATAACCAACAAACATTATGATCTGATAAAGACATCATAGTAGGTACAACAGTGCAGAGCGGAGTCGGAGAGTAGTAACAAAATACTATGCACGAAATAACATACAGATAAAATTGATATTTGCATTTCTTGTTACGTGTAACGGAAGTATTTCTGATTTACAGAGAGA
>DWLO01002590.1:0-12275 GCA_018245335.1 Dalla quadristriga | reverse complement strand
TCCATAGGCGACGGTGACCACTTACCATCAATTTTCCCGTCTGCTTGTTCGTTGAGCTCCGATTTATAAGAAAAATAATCTTTTTACTCGGATCAATAAAGTTCTACCGTCATTATTTAGATTATACAGTGATTGAAACGATTGCACGTCTTATTAAATTCCCTCTTTGTAAGTCGATACAAGCATGCTTTGAATATATTTGAGTGGAGATGCGAGTGAAAGAATTTCTAGTATGTAATTTCGTAAGAAGCCAAAGTCTTCTGTTTAATGGATAAGTGTAGCTTAGAATTTTGATGTGACTATAGAAGTCAGACGCTTACAGACCGCAAAGGTATATGTTAGTATAAAGAATAAATGATAAATGATGACTACGAGAGTTTTATTTCTTTATTTCTATTCCAACCTAGTGTTTTCGAAAACGGCCCATCTGATGCGCAACTATATATATATATATAGTTGGACTTATGGGAGGTCATTATAAATCCCATTCCAAATTTATAATCTGTTTCATTACTTGGTTCATGATCATATTCGTCTTTTTCCCCCGCTGTCCAACCACAGTGCATAAACTACTGTTTAATTTATACAAAAAAACAAACAAAGAACAACATTTAAAGGTAGCATGTTCCGTATATGGATGTTGCGGATATTCGTCCATCCAGATTGATTTGAACATTTTGTATCCGCATTCTTAATCCAGGCGGGCGCGTAGCTCGTGCGGATGCAAGTTATTATGTGTGAAGTTCCTATTCAATAGCGCGGGTTTAATTTATGAATATCTGTGAAACAGCCTGAAAGGCTGAAGGTGCGGCGATATTTTTTTAATTAAAAAAAAATAATTAGTTAAATATAACTCAGCATTTTGTAACTTTACTTTATTAATAAAATTTACCAGTTCTATTTATTTCTGCACCCCTATTGAATTATCTTTTTAAAATACTCAAGGTCCACATTCGCGGATTTGAGAATTCGAATATCCTTAGTTCCGTATAGTTCCATAATCCTAAAGCACTATCATAAAAACTCGTTCTAAATTCAAATTTAAAAGCAAGCGAGATTTGGGTCAGTAGCCAGCGCCCTCTAGTGTTCATTAATAGACAAGTAAAAGAAAGTTGAAGTAAATTGCCTATGAGAAGTTCGGTATGCGATTATTTGAAAATAAAACAAGGTTTTATATTATGTCCTTTATTGTAGAATATCACTTTTAATAGAAAGTTTACACAGCACGTAACACTAGAAGTAACATGAAACATCACAATTATACAATATGGAAAACTACGTCGGAATTATGACTAGCCACTTCTGCAGATTTCATTCAAAGTTTCCGAATGTACTCTGCTTGTAGTCTGAACACGTAGTATGAGTTGAATGAGAGGTCTTTAGTACATCGCAAAGGCCAATTATTTATTCGTTTTTATTAGCTGCTGTCTAGTGAAGTGCTACTTATAATCTTAGATTAAATAAATAAAAGGAAGATACGTGACTTTCCTTTCGCGCGTGGTCTCAGAACCTATGACCAGTGTCACAGGTTTCCTTTAGTCGCTCACGAAACATGGTCTTGTTTGTACGCGATACGCAAAATGCTTGCCTGTATGCTTATAAAACAAAAGCATACGACGTCAGCTAAAATGTAGAAAACAATTTGTTATGAGCGATTATTGAGTGAGCGATAAATAATGCCACATCAAAAGGTACTACACGTACAAGTATACACGAAGCCGGAGTTCACTTCTGCGGATACCGTACCTAACTTAACTTATATTGTTATCTCCTTCGCGCTACAGGCCGAGTACGTCTCACTATCACTGTTGCTGGTTATTAAAACGTGTACGCTACTATCATTGTAATTGGGAGCGAGTTTACGTTTTGCATGAAGTCCATTTTGCTGTAGTGCGACGTATGAACGTACGTATCTTCCTATTAGCTTTTTATAAGCTTTACAGCTGTTGTCAGTGTTAAATTGTTGATCAATATTCGCGTTTAAAAGTATCCTATGACCTTATCAGTGACGCAAATTATCTCTCCAGCTAATTCTATGAAGATCGGCTGTATGGTCCGTGATGGCGTATCAAACAAACAAACAAATTTTCGCATTTATAATATTAGTAAGATAATAAATTTTCAACAAGTAAGATTTTGTTGACATCACAAGTAAAAAATTAACAATATTCATACGGAGCTCGTATCCCAAGTACTAAATCTCTGATGGTGTCCAGACCAACGGCTTTTATTACGTTAGAATGCACCATTTTTACTACATTCCGAACGATTCCGAACGTTATTCTAAATTATATAAATCTCAGCTGTAAGCATAAACAAACTAACATAATACTCTATTGTAAGCCGCTAACACTTAGTCACAAACCTATCACACATTTAGAAATTGATGAATACAATAAGTACATAAATGTATAAATGCTTAGTAAAAAAATCATTTTATACAAAAAAAATACATGGCACCATTCATAGTTAGGGGGAATAAAATGTAAACAAGTATAATTCTAACTTAATTATTACAAAATTTTACACATGAAAATCACATTTTCAACCTTTGAAATGATTAATACTGTAGTTAAATGAAATATTACAATTAATGGTGAATATTACACAGCCATACAAATGCATGAAGGAATGTGAAATGTTATCATTAAGAACCGGGTCAGTAACCCACTAATATAAATCATTATGAAATTAGGCTGCTTCCTAATTAACTTATATAAATTCTCCCGCTATATCGCACAGACCTAATAAGACATCGAATTGAGTTACGCATACTCACAGGCTTCTGTTAACGCCATCTATGATTTCAAAGTGTAATTACAACGAAATTCGCCTCCTTTGTTGACACGGTGTAACATGGCTCTTCATTCTGATGTGTTTTGCACCGGACAAAATTGCAGAAGGGTTTTCTGCGTGTTCTCAAAAATTTACTTTTTTGAGTTAAGCCTGTATATCATTAAGAGTGCGATATAAAACGGTGTTTATATAGTGGTTTGACACATCCTAATAAAACAATCTAAAAAAAATATACAATTGTATTAAGTGACGGTTTGCTTGTAAAGTGGTACAAATGCCGGAGTATAAAGATTAAACATACAATTAAATAATAGTTTTGCTCTCCAGTGCCCATAGTTTTATTACTAGTGTATAAGAAACTATGACCTGTCAGTCTTCTGGAAAAAAAATACAAGCATATGTATTTTCTTTGTCCAATCATAAATGCAGACATTAGCAAATTCCTAATTACACAAATCCTTGTCTATATACATTCACCCTGCAAGTTAGTCAATGATTCAACTTTATTGCCTTACCTAACCTACTAGAAAGCAGGCTTTAAAATGGCGGACTGGTATCTTCCAACTGTAGATATATTTACCAGCTGGTAGAGCCTGTATACGGATCGGTCGGGGCTTACGCAAACCCCGGTGGAGTGCTGGTATTATTGTTTCCGACAATTGTGTTTCGGTCGGAAGTGTGCATGCCTGCAAAACTAAACCAAGAGGAGTCCACCTTAGTCCTCAAGGGTAGCAACGCATCTGTGGCCAGCTTCGAACAGAAACTAACCAATAGTAATCGGATTATCACTAACACCAACTAACAGGTCTTACTGTCACTAATAGTCCTTTCTCCCATAGTCCTTATACGAACAAATACTGCCCAACGAACATTCCTATTAACATCTCATACCAACTGGACTAATATCCCCAATTCATTTTACGGTCCTATTTGAGTATTGTCACAAATGTCATGGGCGGCAACACATAGGTGGAGCTGCATGCTCGTTTGCTATCTTATTTACATTACAAAAAAGGGATGCCAAATTAGCAAAGGAGATCTGACCTTAAATCAAGCTGTAACTCAATGTGACCACAGTATGGATGTCTTTGAATAAGAAGGCTCCGGATTATGAGGACTTTGAACCTAAAGTCAGGGTGGTATCACAACAGATGGCTAGTACCACGATGATGTGATGAACAAAATCAGGAACAAAGACATCTAATTATGGTTATTATGTTAAGTTTGATCTTTTTGATTCTGTTATATTATTGCATGTCGATTTCTAGTTATTTTTTTTGCAATCCACCATTTTTCTAAATTCTAGTATCTTATATAACAATAATATGAATCTCCTAAAGAGCTCAAACATTGAATACGAACTATGTAAAATGGTTATTACACTTTAATTCATTATTAACAACATAAACTTCCCTAACATAATATCTCTAACAAATACTTAAATATTTACTCAATAAAGTTGTGTAGAATATTTCTACATGATAATTAAATCAGTTAACACTAACACAATGATTTATTTCCATACACGTAAAACGATTTTTGTTATTTTTTAAACTTCATTACTAATTTATTTTCTTCTACCAATATCAATGAACAATTTTTAAATTTTGACTCACACAAACAATTACATAAATATGGTTACTACATAACACTACGTTCATAAACTCCTTAACATTTATACGTTTCGCGTCTAACATTTTCGATTATTCTGCCATCATAAAGAAAACCGACGTTTTTAACTTAAGTTCGAAACTGATAAAAACATGGTGTTCTTGAATCCAAGAAATTATCTGTACGCAATAAAATAAACAAAATTTGAAAGTGAGGTTTATAGGGTTGTGTTGTTTAAGCGAAATTTAAAAATACTGGTAGATATGCGTAATTTATTACGGATGCCGAATATGTATTAAACTCATTTTTGGAAAAATATCAGAAACGTCTTTTTACCTTATGATGGCAGTATTGTGAGTCTAAGTATACTTTTGAAAAAAAGTGCCACATGTGCTTCTTGACACAAATTTTAGACATTTCGTAATTTTTCTGTATCAAAAAGTGTAAAGTACCATATTTGTCAAATTATGGCAATCAAAGCAGGCCCTCAGACAACATTACAACCTAGTATGCAGATTCTGATTTCAGTTAATGCAACGCATTCACAGAGGATCCTAGAAGGACTTAACAAGTACGAGTCTCATCCAGCCAACTCCCTCGTTTGACGTAGCTTACTTTGCCGATGACGTACGAATTACATGAACCAGCGCCGGCGCATATTTCAACTCAAATACCACTACATAAAATTCATACAGTCCTCACGGTGTTCAATTAATATTCCGCGAAAGGTCCTGTATGCGTCTGGCGTTGCACTCGCGGCAGTATAGGTGATCGTCGAGAGGGTAGCAGCCGCGGCCTTCCTGCCGCGAGCAGAGGGACGCGTCGCAGTCCTCGCACGCGTAGCACACGATGTGGAAGCTCTTGTCCAACGCGACGATGCGCACTGTCTCCTCTGCGCCGGACTCCGGCACAATGGGCTCTCGGCAGCGCGCGCAACGAGGCGCGTACCTGAAAAGTTTATTTCTTTCATCAAAGTATCTTTCTGTGCTCGAAAGAGTGCACGGGCATGCATTGTAACATTGAACAGAACTGTTTCACCATGGTTAAGCAAACAAAATCTTAGTAGTCTTTTAAAACAGGTCTGTACAGAAAAATCTAATTTAACTTGGACAGAGCCACTTTACCTTTTTACCTTTTTACTACTAAAGGATTTGTGAGTGTCCATAGTCATTTTAAGTGGGTAAGAGTCTATATGGTGAATCACAGCACAAGGGTAACTATGGAATTCGACATGATTAGCTAAGTGTGCACCCAGCTTTACACACCCGCTGGAGAGGATGACTTAAGAGACATGAATGCGGCCCTCAATAATGTTCGGAATCGATCCACAAGTGTATCGAGGCCCAAGTATATGGCAGAAACTATTTAGGCAATTCTGATAAATCAACACTTAACCACTTAAACTGAGCCCCATTACCTTTTATGAAAGTCCTCAATGCAATGTATGCGGTTCACTGCATCCACAGTGAAGGGGATCCCATCCAAACTCTTGTGGCACACCACGCAGGTAAAGCAACGCGGATGGTAGGGCTTGCCCGTGGCCCTCAGGATGCGGTCAAGGATGGCTTCTCCACAAACACAGCACTTCTCCAATGTTTCCATGTAGTCTCTCTCACACAGCGCCTTCCCTTGAACTGCATAGAAGGGACGACCCTGGAAACATTGTTTGTTTGTTCGATTAAACTTCTTGTTCATTAGTAGTATAAAATGTCATTCAATATTTTCAGGTAACAACAGGTCTCTGACAATAATGACAAAATGAGGTGAATGAATAGAACAGTAAACTTAATTGCAGTGAATAAATCAATCAATCAATCAATAAAGTTCAGTTAAGCGAAGTGATTATTGAAAAAATCTCAACATTTTTCATCACTAGGTCTTCAGTTATTCTAGCAGACTGTGGTCAAAGCATAGATATTTTTAGGAAAAGTTTACATCCAACCAAAAATCCGTATATTTGAAGCTCTTTCTGACTGTGGCATTGTAACTCCTTATCCTGCTGCTCTGATTTCAATTTGGCTTCAATTTATAAGTTTGTTTTTTTTAAATTGTCATACTAAAGTGGTTGTTTCATAGATTTAAACTAGGGACTAATAAACTTTACATTAGCATTTGATTAACAAGGTTAAGTAGGTAAGTACACACAGATAAGAATAGTCAAGTCAAATTTAGTACCTGCAAGTTGATATGACACTGGTTACAACAAAAGCACTTAATATGGTATATCCTCTCCATAGCAGTGCAGCCTGTGGTCTCGCCCATGATCTTCTCCCCACAGCTGTAGCAGTTACCGCAATATAGGGCGTCATCCGGCTCGGGAGCTGGCTCCACCGTCGCACCCACGTAACCTCCGTAAAGAGACGTTCCTGAGAGCTGACTGCACGGTCTCGGATTAATAGGCTCATACAGCGACTCATAGGTAGATGATGCCTGAGAACCACCATACGTAGAGAAGTCTTGGGCGTTCACCGACGCCGATGACGGCGGATACGCGGATCCCGGCCGTCTCAGTTCGCTGTAATTCGACTGCGCACCCAAATCACTGATACGCGACACCTCCGACCTAGCGTCTCTGTCATAGAAGTTCTCAGCGTGACGCTGCATTGAAATGTTTGAGTAAACATGGTTCGTCCCGCCCGGAGGAAGCAAGTTACTATACAAAAGAACGTCTCCGCTACGCAGCCTAGCCGAATTCCTGACTATGCAGCTCTTAACGGGAACCAAGTTTGAATACGTTGAGCTCGTTCGACTACCATACTCGAGCCTAGACGAGTAGGACGGCTCGCAAGCTGATTTTACAGTATAACTTTGCGGTATCTGAGGCTGAGGTGCTTTAGTTTTTTTTGGTGGAATAGATGGTTTCTTCTTCGCGGCGTTTATGTCATCTTGCAATTTAGCGTCCAATTCGTTCGCGTAGATCCTAAGGTCTGCCAATTGCTTGTCGAGAGTATTCATTTTGATAGTCTCTCAATTTGTCTACTCTTAATTATGAGAGTTTTATTCATTAATAACAATATAATATTTCATTTCGGCACTCCTTAAATTCAATAGCACAACAAAAATTATATTACAAATTTGACAATCGCAAAAGCGAACAGACATAAACAGATTAATAATTATGTATGACAGAGGGACAACATAGATAACAGAAGATTGGTATCACTTTTAATACCAGGAGCCGGAGGAGCTTTTTTAAAAAACCATGCAATCTTTGAAATATTTTAGTTACAGCAATAACATAAAAAAATTACGTGTGATCACTGAAATGTTGATTAAGATAAATTTAAACCCAAAATTTTATCTGTATATTAGATTTCACTTTCCGATTCCAACAATAGATTTAAAGGCCAATTTACACTTTTCATCAGTTCGTTAACGACGCCATTAACCATAACATTTAACGAGGCTGAAAAAAACCTGATAACATATCACTGTAGGTAATTACTACAAAACAACAAGTCATGCAAGCATTTCTTTGGCCAGTAGTTTATTTACAGCAATGCAGGGAATTTTAAAACAATTAGCAATAACTGTCTTTTTTCTACAGGTTTCAATCTTTATAAATCAATACTAATAATTTCCATTATAACAATTTAACGTAATGCAAGAATAAAACAACCTAATATTTACATTACATTTTTCATAACAGGTGTTTTTGGCAAAGTCAGATGACGATGATGGTATGATATGAATGCAGCAAGCATAGAAGTAGACATAGAAATAATTAAATAATTTTGTGTTTGTAATTGTGTATTGATTTGCCATAATTTTAATATCCACAGAACCAAACGCGACAGAAGCGGCTGAAGAAGAAGTAGGTAGATGAATAAACGAATAATTTTATTAATTCACAAGTACAATTAAAAAACCAAACATTATTTTTCAGTGGCATATGGACTTTATGCCTGTAAGTAACTTTAGTCTTATCTAGCATAAAGTATAATACTATGAAATTAAATCATTATAGACATATGCTATTGAGAAAACTTTCGTTACCTATATTGTTTTTTTTTATCCATTTTACAGACGGGCTATCTCCCAGATAGCGTTTATAGGGAGCTAGCATGGTACGGTATCCTTCAAATCCAGCCACTGCATCATAGTACGAAGTTTAAAGTAGCCGCACAATTGATTTGGCAACATACTCTTGGAAGACCTTATGTGATCATGGAATCTCCACCACAGGTATATGCAAAAGTTGCAACAAAAGTATATTTTCATCTTTATTTATGCTTCTGCCTAATGTGCCTTGCTACATCGATAATTCAATACTTTATGTTTATCTTATTTTAACCGCAGTCAACACAGTCAGAAGGTAAAGTGAGTCGTCAGATTCTGGCAGAAGAAGCAGCAAAATGGTCTAGGGAACAAAGAGCTGCCCAGGAGGTTCTCATGGAGAATATAAAAAGTGGAGGAAACGGACTAACTGTCAGAACTGTCATCAGCGCTTCCAACAAGACTGTGTACATTATTCAAAATGGTATACATAATTCTAGTTACCATATCAATTGTTATTAATGTATCTTTTGTGGAAACGTGATCTTCCACTATCGCAATAATGAAATTGAACTCCCTAAATATACTAACAAAATTAAAAATCTAAAATATAAATCTGAAATAGTCATTCTTAAACAATACTAATTATATCTATGTTCACCTACTTCATCGACGTCATCACTTGCTACTTTTCTTTAATGTCTAATTTCTTTAATGTCTTTTCAACCAAAACGGCAATATGTCTGATACAGGTCACATATATGCCGAATATTTACCTATTTGCCTATACTGATTATCAGCCTTGGCACTTTGAATGACACTTTATTATTATATTCATTATTCATTATTATTCTTATTATTCATTTCTATTAATATAAAACTTGCAGGCAATTACTACGAATGTCCAGAAGGAGCTGAGCCAGATTTAGACGCTTATCGTGTACAGGCTAACATGCACGAACGAAAATGTACCTTTGGAAAGCCTTCTATTCCAATCCCCGTGGATCCTTGTATAGAAGCGGAGGTAGCCCCAATTGAATATTCGTTTCATGAAGGCTGGATGTTCTGCCTCGGAAGCGGTGAAAGAGAAAACAATTACTTCCAAAATGGCACATTGGACTGTGGCAACAAAACTAAGGTTGTAAACATTGCTTTCTTAATAAGTACTGGTAACTGCTTAAGCTACAAGTAGCCTCGCGAGAAGTCTAGAGAGCCACGCTGCTCAGTTCGGATTAATGGAGGGGTCAGTGGTTTACCTGTGCGTTGAATGTTCTAAGACCGCTCGAAAGCCTCCGGCAAAGCTTCTGCTTTACTTCGTAGACATATATTACATAGATCTACGAATATATCAACCGTTGCAAACCCGTGCTCTCCAAATGATGGAAGCTCAGTTGAAATGTTATCATTATCCATCCATACAATTCCTAACCATGCCCTAGATTGCTTGAACAATTATGACATTTACATTAAAAACAATATTTTGCTTAAAATCTAAATTTGAAACAGGTTTCAGTATACGAATTTTTAGACCTGTGCGCTATTGACAACAATATTGTAATCACATTCGATTATTTTGGCGACGAGCCTAGAAAAGACATGATGCACAACGCAACGCTCTGTACTACGTGGGATCCTTGTCGGCTGGCTTATTTATATCGACTTGAGGTAATTATAAATTGAATAAAATGTAAACTGAAACACCAGTTTTGTGCGATATTATCAAACAGTTAATAGCCATCGTATACCCCACGGCGGTTGCCATAATATGCCAATACGTAAAAAAACAGATTTAAAAAAGTTGCCACCCCGTGTTTGTCAGACTTGTTGATTGTGTTGTGCCCTCCGAAGCATTTATACATTCCAGCCACGCTAGACGTCGCTGTATTTTCTATGATACGAATATGTACATGATTCATGGATTTAAATATGAATGTTTCTTAGAGCTGCTTGTGGCGGAACTTCGCATGAAATATCACAAACGGTTATGGCTCGATAATAAATATTTATCCACTAAACAAATGTGTGTTCCGTCCGGGAATTGTATCCAGGATAAATAGCCAGTCAGGTTCACTACATTCGTTCATAAAATTCAACTGGTACCTTTTTTCTAGTTTCTACCCTATCTGATAACATGTTTAATGGTGATGATCTGTTGTACAAAATAATAACCATGGGCCGTCTACTTCGTCAATGACACATAACATCGTTGGTATTTTACCTATTACAGACTATTTCATTGTTTTAGCCACCGCCAGTGGATTTAACGCCATCCTTCCCCACGCAAACGCCTAACCCCTGCGATACTACGGTTTGCCCAGAGTGCTTAGAAGGGGCCACCGAGGACACAGGCGTAGAGATAAATGGTTTGTCATAGTAATACCTACTGTTCTATTATGATTTATTTAGTCTTCAAACCTTTCGAATTTATCCCTAACATTTTATTTTTTGGTTTACAGTTTTAAATGATGAAGATTTCTAGGACTTTCAATGTCAGACGGGTAATACGAATTGTTTACATAGCGTAATAAAAGCGTATAAAAGTAAAAGACTATTTTTTACACAACTCTTTCATTCAATATTTTGACTCTGATTAATTAGGTACCCTACCAAGCGAACAAGAATCTCCTTAAATTTCTAGTATCCTACCTAGAATTTCAAGCTACAGCTGAATAAAAAAATAATAGATTAAAACGTTATTTCTTATTCTAAATAAGGACTCACTGCCCTGATATTATTTTTCAAGAAATAATTGTTCACCTCCTTTACAAATTGGATGTGGACGTTGTACTCCATGCCAGCCATTTACAGGATATAACAAACCGAAAACCATTTAGCAGTCATTAATTCAGCGCATAGTCTAGGGACCCGTAACGAACGTCATTACGATTAAATTCTTAGTCTGAAGCAAATAGTCATTTGCAGATGCGTTAGCATGATGCCAAAATGAGTATAATAATTGTAACCATTTTTGGCTCGCTTCTTTACGAGAACTAGAATTTTAAGGTTAAAAAAACGTTATAAGTATAATAAACTTATTTACTGGTTTCGATCTTTTCTGATAGCTGAGAATAACGATCTGACAGACACGACATTTGACATTGACACATGATAAGCAGCCAGCACCTTTTTTCTTTTATGAATTTATGATTGGCCAGCCAGCACTGAGGACTCTGATGATCACTGACAGCTGACCAATCTGTCTGGCCTGACTCACCTGACCAGCAGCAGTCAGGAACGTACAGCATAATATATTAGACTTTGCTTATAAATCTGTGAGCAGGAGCAGCAGCAGCTGATGAAAGTGATGAAACGACCGAATGGAGAGTATAACCTGGATGACATTCAACTTTATTTAGTCGTCATATTTTGTAATAAAAATATATTACTCAATGTTTCATCACACCAGAGAATAAAATGCATTAATAGTATAAATAATAAAGTGAATAACTGTAACTGGATTTGCTCAGCGTAGTCTATTTATTACGTGAAAATGGTTGTGGCACACGATTTTCAAGAGGTGTTGGATGCGTCCACAAAAACTGCAGCTTTAAATTTGCCACACCATAAAGAAAGCTCTTTGAATGTAGTATTTGAAAGTAGCACGGTAAGTAAGAGGATCCAACCCTTAATTCACTCTGTATTTGTTTTGGTATATTATCTACTTTTTCAAGATGATTTTGGTTGATGCATTGGTTTTTTGTAAACCAGGTTAAGACACTTGGAAATGTAAGATTAAAAAGAGCCGGCATTGACAGTTACTTACAATTTAATATTTTTCTATTCATAGGAAAACACAACACAATTCCACGGATCAAACCTACCATTACCATTTGCAGCAAGTGAAGTGTTTCACACAAGCATTATTGCATGGA
>DWLO01002589.1:0-12275 GCA_018245335.1 Dalla quadristriga | reverse complement strand
TTCAAAAGAGGCTCAAAAAGAGCTCTCCTTCAGGGGCGGCGACACATTGGCGACTCCTCTGGTGTTGCGAGTGTCCATAGGCGACGGGGACCACTTACCATCAGGTAGAACGTCTGCTAGTACGTTAGGCTAAAATATAAATAAAAAAAAAAGCTTTTTTTGACCAACTGTCATAGTCCATAGAGCAAACTGCAGATGAAAGCTCATCCCACAACTTACGCATTTGCAAAAATAACACATATTCTCTAGAATTTGCCCAGGTTATATATATACACTTTTACAGAAATATTAATAATATTATTAACATTTAACATTTATAAGAATAATTTGTTGTAACATTTAATTCGAAGATTGCACTTGTTTTTATTTTATACAAATGACATAAACAAATGTTGTCCTTTTTTTTTTTTATTTACTTTTGGAAGACCAGCAAGAGTAAAATTTCAATTATTAAATTTGCATGCTCTAGAAATATTCTTTCTTGACTATGCCCAGATCAGCTGTTACACAGAATAATGTCTGCATCTTTAACTGCATGTCTGTCTGTTCTTGTAATCGAGAAACCTACTTAGTCCACAACGCTGCTCCTAATTTCTAAGGCCTACCTAGTTATTTACTGATAACAACCAACAACAACAGGGCCAATTGCTTAGAGTGCGCTCCGAAGCATAGAGCGGTGCTAGAGCTTTGCTAGCACTAAGGTAACCCATCCAAATCTCGACCGCACCGATTGATGCTTAACTTATTGATCAGTTACAACTGACAAAAGCCACGGCTATGATAACGATAAAAAAAATTCAGCGCCTCATAAATTATGACCTTATAATATGTATGACCCGTTATATTTGATGGTGGTATGTGGTAAGCACGGTATTTTAAAGGTAAGATCATTTGAAATAAACGAATAACTGTAGTCATTGTAACAAAGCAAAAGAACATAAATTTTTACCATAAAATAAATCCTGCAACAAAATATTACACAACAACATCGGTTGCGAGAGGGGAGCTCTTACTTAGTTCGGAATAAAACATGTAATTTCATTTGCATCAAATTAATCTTTATAATTTTGTCATAATTTCTCTGAAGGCGGTTGAGATATTGAGCCGAAACGAAGCCAGTTAAATAAATTACCAATCACTCTATCTGTGCGGAGAATGACATTACCGTAGCCATTCCTATTTCAAAGATTAGCTTAAACAAGCAACCGAAGAGGATAGCATGCTACAATTTTAAAAACAATTATGTGATAAATTGTTATAAAATTATTATTGTTATTGAAAAAGAAATACTCGACTTAAATTGAAAAATGACTAGATACTACTTTTTATAAGTTGTTTTAAAGGGCGCAATGCGATTAGAATTATACCCAGGTTTGACGACTTCTAGGCTCCTGAACAAGCCGGTTTCTTAAAAGACTATAGCACAATGGGCCACCTACATACGATACAACAGGTTATACTGCAATGAAGACCGGGGAGTACAATCAACCGTTATGTGGTATGTAAGAGTTGGAAAGGACATAAACATAGATGACAAATACTTCACTCACATTTTCCGATGATTTACCTATTGGATTTAGATAGGTCTTGGCGGAATCCCTAGATATTAGGTATTACACTGAGACGCAGTGCTACCCAGCCGGGGATACCCGGGTGGATATAAAGATAAGAATGGAAATACCATCATCTCGTTTTTTGTGATGACATGCGCTCAAAGTTGTAGACGAGTATATTTAATTACCTTCCTGAAACAAGAAATCTTGGTTGATAATTCTTACTTAGCGAAACAGGCTATCGCACAATCCAACTCGGCGGGTAGAGTTTGGGAAACCGAGGCAAGCTTGACATCTAAATTAACTCAGTGCCTAAAGTCAAAACTATTCGAACAATACCTGTGTTGCTAGTGAACACAGTTATTACAATGTAAAATAGGTATTACATAATGTAATAAAAAGTAAAAACAATGCACAAAACTATTCATAGTATTATGAGGATGGTGTCAATTCAAGGTCAAGTACCTTCAATCACTTTGTGAATTTACTCAGATTCCTCTTAGCGCCGATTAGAATCGTCCTCAGCAGAACATGAGTTAAATAAGTACGTTGCGGTCCACATAGTCAGTGATCGAAAAGTTTTTTATCAACCCAATAGTTATAAAAACAATAGAAAGCCCAACATTTAATAAAATAAAAATCCTGTCAAAAATAACAGAACTTTTCTTCAAATTATTGGTATTGTTTCTGTCTATAAAATAAGCTGCTGTTCATCTCCTAGTTTGCCTGCTCTTCAACCCATTTATACTAAAAAGTATTTCCACATATCCTTGTTTACGCACTATTTAATGAACATTACCCCTATTTCCGTTGATTTACCACCTTACCCTGACTATTAAATAGCATTACCGACTAACATTTCAGTGACATATACGGGTGTTAAGTATTCAAGGCCCGGATTAGCTAGGTACCTACAGAGATATTTAGATTAGATTTGAATAGTTCTGTTCACCAAATAAATAAATCTATTATGCATTCTTTAAAAAAAGTACATCAGTACACTTTTAATAAGGAGATATGGTACAAAGGCGAGCTTATCTCTAGAAGAGATCTCGTCCAGCTAACCTGTCTGATGTGATGAAACATTAGTTATAAGTGTTATTAAATGTGTATGTAAATTATGTAGAATTTAGCTGTAATATTTACTAAAAGCTGTTGCTGTTATTTTAATTTTCATATACCTAGTTTTTGAAAATGCCATTTGGTTTTCGCGTAATTTTTGTAAAATTTACAGTATTTATTAGTATTTATTTAAAAAATTACAGTAGCTCGAATGGTTTTTTTGCATCGACTTTCGTTAACTTTGTAACCGACTTTAAAAAACGGAGGAGGTTATCAATTCGTCGATATGGTTTTTTTTTGTTTGTATGTAACGTGATATCACCGCTTGTAAACTGATTTTAATGATTCTTTTTTTTATAAATATGGCAACTTTAATACCGCCCATTGTTGTATAATACTGATTTTGCAAAACGTTTACAGAAAAAAGTATTCGAAACTAATGATGTCAAACTTGTCAAAATACGCACATAAACATCAACGACAGTTTGTGTGAAATATACATTTTCGGAGTGTATAATTTTAACGCGGTGCTTTGTTTTTGGATCATGAGGTACGTAGGATAAAATAACTTAAATCTCTGCGCACATTACGTAATATTCATAATTTTAGCAAACGCAACGCCAACAGTAAGATAAGCGAGAAAAAATCTTCCGTAGGTTATTAAAATGTAAAAGCAATGAGAAAGGATTTTAATATTGCATAGGATGGAAATGGATGGTTTGGATCACAATAAACACTAAGCTTTATCTGAAGATATAAATCAATGGTATTTAAGTAAAGATGACGTACCTACAAGATGTTTCTAGCGCGGGTTTCAAAATTATACCGCTATGACATACCATACAGGGATGCGAAAGATAATACGGAAAGTATTATTCAGAAAGAGACAGCTGTCTACTACGAGTTGCGTTTTAAAAACTTAAATTACGACAATTCTTATTGTTTTAATTTCACTAGTAACATATTAACTACTTCTTTTCTCTTTTAATATCATTGATATAAATGCAGATTGGTGGATTGTTCGACAGTACATAATAGCAGTAGAAGTCGGAGTAGCCTTTAAAGTTGAAACTTAAAAGTGGGCAATAATAAAATTCCATACATCGTGGATTGCGCGCAACTCAAAAACCGTAATAGAAAAATAAAGTTTTATTTGATTTTACGTAAGATTGAAATAGACCTTAGAGAAGTAAACCATGGTCAACGCGTCAAAGGAGCACGCAGCGATCTAGTTTTGGAAACAAAATTATGATTCATTTCTTGGGGATAACAAATAACAGTACTATGTCTTGTCTCAGACAGTTCTGAACTCGTGTCACGTGCCTTCATTATAAAAATAATTTTAATCAAAAATAAAACATAACTTAATTTATGTTTTAGAAAACCTCAATGCGATATTTAAGGCAATGCTATTTTCACGTTTTATTTTACATTGTTATTTTTTTTCATCTTTCCTAGCATTGCAAAGGACCTGTCACCCGAGATTGTGAGCGAGTATAATAGAATTAATCAACTCAATATGAAAATTACTGAAATACCGTAAGTGGGCTTGCTACTGGTTTGAAGGCTATTTCATTCGACTTGAAAGAAATGGACAGAAATTAAACTAAAAAAGGAAGACGTTCGATTTAAGTCTTCCCTTTTATTTATTCACATCTTCGTGAGAAAATAATCGTTATAAATAGCTGTGAAATGTTTAAAATTATGGTTCTTTTAAATTTCAGCAATGTTTGTTTAGTTTTTTATTGATCTTAGAATACCTAAACAAAAATGATATTACGTAAAATTCTTTTCTCATGATATAATATAGACATTAAAATTCTTTTCCCCTAATCGTTTTGACCTCGTACAGTTTAGGATAAAAATATTCCTTTAGCATAATAAACATGCTGAAATATAAAAATTTACTGAAACATGTGAAACCAATCAGATAACATTCCTTAGTCTCACAACAGTTGCAAAGATGCAGTAGCGAAGCTGGGGAGCTAGAATTACTGTGGAACTTAGTATATTAGCAATTTGCATAATCAGCTTTCAGCTAAAAGCGAACGTTAGATCCACTTCAAAATGCGAACAGTGATACAACATGAATATTCATAATATTATGGTAGGTATGAGAATCAAAGACAATTCTGAGTAATCTTATTTAAAGAGTTTGAAAAGCAAAGCGCCTTTATTTTTCATACCGTATACCGGAGCAATATTTCAAAGAAGATTAAAAATATTGTAATTAAGACAACGACGAACAACCGACTGAGAAACGAAGACTCAATATATTATGGCATTACTTTATTCATAATCATTCACTGAACCCACCGCGTTAGAGTACTTCTGAAATAATCATAAAAGTCATTTATTGTCCGGGAACTATATTGTGTTTAACATCTCGAAAAATTGGTTCTTAATACGAAGAGGTTTTAAGTACAGTTGGAGTAAACAATAAAGTACTCACGACTAAAACGTATCGAATCAAATTTTAAACGTTATATAATAACAATCCTTAATAAAAACGAATATTGGAACATAGAAAAATAATATGACGAGTGCTTACACTGAAACACTCCATACTATAGCATTGAGTGTTACCTAACACAGTTCCTTTATTGCATACTACATAGCAGGAAAACTAATCAGTGTCTGCTTATTATTCCCTTTCGTTCGCTATACACATAAAGAAAATTTGCGTTATTCATAAACATGGGGGGCGATTGACCTAATTACACTGTGACACAGCATTCATTTTTGTTTTAATGTAATTTAATAAACTGCCATTTTATCAGCGAAACTGCCTATTCCTTTAATGAACCTTTTTCTTTTGTCTAAGCGTTGGACAATATCTATATATTTATCTATTGATAAAATATAGAGATCTCAAATTGCCTCGCGATTCCTAGATGGCGGTAATGCTTTGGTTGCGCTAAATTGCACTATGTGAAAACGCAATGAGATGTTTTTAGCGGAGAGCGTTGGAGAATGTGACAGAAAATGAAAAAAGGGACAGATATGCACTCGAATGCTCATACAAATATATAGATGGCGGTAGTGGTAACGCTAAATTGAACTATGTGAAGACGCAATAAGGTGTAGTAGGTCTTTGTTCTTTGACAATTTTATTTGGGCGATTAATCCCTTATGTTTTATGATAGCCTAGTACTTTTCAAGGCTATGCCCGATTGTTTGATTTAACCAATTACTTCTAGTTTAATAGTACTCTTTTTATAAGTAACTATACTCATACGTACCCCCTAAGTATATTTAGGGGTACATACGAGTATGAGAATATTTTAGGGGTGTGTTATACGCGATATTACCATGACATCGATCGATCAATCGGATGTGGTTGAAAATAATCACTCCTTAGGTTTCGTAACATAATGCAACGCGAGCCAATTTTCACTTCCGAAACATGCATACAAATTTTTTACCCCCGTATCTCGGATAAACAAGTATAACTTCAATAAATGTGCATAGCATAGCACACAGCTCACGATGGCAAAGCTCCAGACGAACTGTCTAGTCATATGTTCAGTAATCATGCGTTTTCATTCACGTGATGGACCTTGAGTGTATTTACAAAAATATTGTATCCATTCATATTTTACTATGATCGGCCCAAACTGAATAATATTAAATTCATTGAAACATTGTTTAGTTAAACATTAAATACTTAACATTATTTAGGGAAACATTAAACATTGTAAAGTTTAATTGTATTGTCAAATCTATCACTGTTATTAAATTATGTACTAAAGACAAGTTTGTGCGCACTTTGACTTTCTGCTTCCGCTTTATTTGACAGAAATCTTTCTCTATTATTTCTTATAGAACAACATAGTTTTTTCTGGATACTAAGTACTTTTATGTTGCTAATCCGATTTAATGATGTTGAATATATTATATATATCAACATTGATAAATAATTATAAATTTGATTCGATACTCCACATATTGTCTTCGCATATAAAAATATATTGTCTACATTTTAAAAACATTTTCTCTTCTCTCAGCAGGGTAAATTTGGTACCTAGAAGAAGCAATTCTTTGTTAGAATTTCCAACTTCACGATAGTTCACGAACGATGTTAATTCACGCTCCAATGAGCTGCGTTCTATTAGTGATTGCAATTTGCGGCAACTCCACGCCCATAAAAAATCTCATAAACGCCACCTCTTAATTCTCGTCGCTTAGAAATGGAAATCATTACAACATTAATACTCCCCGGAATTGGTCCTCGACATTCCTTGTGTATTAACGATATTTTCTGTTACGAGTACCTAAATATATCTACGCGTTGTTGGCTCGTGCAGTATTACAGCAAATATTTTGACTTATTTTTTCTTTTTCTCCGTCATTCCAAATAAATTTGCCGAGTAACAGGTATTGAAATAATATAATGTTGAACTATGAAAGTCACGTCCAAATCTATGTTTATAGACTGATACGTTAAAGAGCTTTCCCGAGCATGACTGTGTTTTATTTTAAGCGAGTTTTCTTTATATAAAGATGGAACATGTGTTTGTTTTCCCGTGAGACTTAGCGCTTGACGCTTACGGTAATATCTTACTGTGTATTATTTACAGAGCAAAAATGTTGCGCCTTGTACCGATAACGTAATTTGCTGAAGACAATTAATATACTCACCGCGAACACGAAGATGTGTGCCTTGGGACAAATAAACTTTATACGACCCTCCACGGATCTCATCTTGTAACGAACTTAATTATATTAAGCTACTAATTTATTGGTTTAAAACTTACAAGAAGATTATTTAGGTGCCATAAACGGGGTTCGAATTGCAGTAATAATAATCCATATAAAATATTATTAATGAGGTATTGTTCAATACAGAACAGATTAATTATGAAAATCGATATGAAGTAAACAGCAACCGATAATAATAATGATATTCCCTCGCAAACGATACGTATTAATTATCTTGTCTGTTTAACAATCGAAAAACAATAACATTGGTTCTCTAGCTTTCGGTAACTTCAGATGCTGAGGTAGGTTACTTGACATAAATTGCTTGTTACGACAATTTGTGTTTCGGACGGAAGGGTATGATTACCAGTCCACACTAACACGAGATTAGCCACGCACCTGTGAGCACCTTTGAAAATGATTTATTATATAGAATTATCTTATGCCATTACTAATGAATACCAACGAAATCCTAGGAATGACTAATACTAACTTAACACGATCTGTACTTAGCTGCAGTCCTATTTGAGGTTGACTAACAGGTTTCCATGAGCAGAAGTGGCTTGCGGTGGCTGTTTAGGACTAATGCATGCCAGTTTGTTAATTTTACGTACATAATAAACATGCTTAAATACTTCGGTGAAAATGGAACGTTTCTAAGACAAACGCTTGCCTTTTCATTTATTGCTTTACGTTTTAATATTATTTGCTAGCAACTTTTGCATACGCGGAAGTTATTTGATTATGCACTGCTGGTAATAAAATTGTTGACACTTAAATGAATGAACAGATTGAACCTGAAATATTCAAAGCAATTACTTCGTACAGTACAGTTTTCAATTTTTACTTTACGCTACACAAACGCTATCAAAAAAGAAAATATTTTTTGGTAAGAAATAATAAAATTATAATACCTACTGGACTTGTACTTTGATTTATTTGCAATATCCATGTATTAACCAATAACACATTGTTAACAATAATAATAATAAAATATACACTTTATTGTTCACCATCAATGTACACCAAAAACACTATCTGTTTAGGATACTAGAACTAAAGGCTACTTGAAGAATGGTGACAGGCTGATAACAAACAGTAAAAATAAACATTTCCACACTTACGAGTATACTCTAGGATTCACACATACATAAACATGAGCAAATGGCCAAAATTTAAGAACAAGCACTTATCTTTCATATAAATACCTGGCCCGGTCAGCGATAGAACCCGGGACACGTTTCGGCGCCAATTGGGTTACGAAGTCGTCTGTTATATTATGATTGTGGACGTGTGTCCGTGTGTCGGTGTGGATGCCGGTTACACTTATACAAGAGGCGACCACTTTAGTCCTCAGGGGTAGCAACGCATCTGTGACCAGTTTCGAATAGGACTCTTACTAACCGGACTATCACTAACCGGACTATCACTAACACTGACTAACCGGACTAACAGTCGCAAACAGTCCTTTCTCTCATAGTCCTCCTTATACTAACGAATACTGACCAACTAACGTTCCTGGACTAACACCTCCAGTTCCTTTTACAGTCCTTTTCGCGGTTTGTCACATACTGAAGGTTATACGAGTATTATGCCTCCTTAGTGATGTGTTTTCTATTGTCCACAGTCACGGCGAAGACCTGATTGTGACGCCCTTCGCGCAAGTTCTGGCCAGTCTGCGCAGCGTGCGCACTAACTTTCTATGTCTCACCAACGTACCAGCTTCCAAGTAAGTATGACAAACTAGTTTACTGTTGAAGGAGTATTGAGTTAAGCATTTAGAGGTTTCAACCAATACAACTTCTAGTTATGAGAACCGTATTCAGTTTATAGTAATCAAATATTTACATTTTACTGTAACCAAATTTCATAAAGATATCATTTGAATTTGAATTGGTACATTTTGAATTACCATTAGGTAAGAAAATTTTATGTGTATTTTTATAAGTGTAAATAAAAACAGTTTCATAAACCTCAAACTCTAAATATATAAATAATAACTCAATATTATAAATAATCTAACCAATATTATATATGCGGAAATTAGTTTATTTGATACGCCTTCACGGCTTAACCGTACAACCGGTCTAGGTACATAGAATTTGGTAGAGAGGTGGTTATATAAGATACTGTTGATCCCGAATAAATATCTATACAGATCCCGAGAGAACGAAAATATCATAAATTTAACGCGGACGCGTGTATAATGTAATTAATGATAAAAATCGGAACACAATATTGTTACGTATATTAATAAATAGAAACACATTAAAATTTTGAAAATTCGTCTTTACAATTTTGTATGATTGGCGGCTTAAGGTTTTAGCAAAAATTAAATGTATAAATGTAACCTGCACGTACAAGGGAATACGGCCTACCTACGAGCTGTATATCTACAACTTCAGTCAGGCTAATACGCTCCAGCGCCCATGATCATTAGAGCTACGACGGAATTGACTTCATATTTGTCATAGAAAAAATACGACTAGATTTATCTACGGACATATTTGAATATAAATATCTAGCCAAGCATAAGCATAACTATGGATATCTTTGCAAGAGTTTAAAATATCTACTTTTTAACTGCGTAACAAGTTGGGTACATACTGTCACAAGTTTTGCGAAACAATGTTTTTTTTTAAGCTACTACCCCAGGTGAATCGCATGCAGGTTCTACCACCTAGCAAAATCATCACTCTGGGTCATCATCTGACAGTTCTTTCAATATTTCGGTGACATCCACACATGTAATCATATCACGCTATCACATCATAACTTTCCAAAACACGTGAAATTATAGTAGGTACCTAATGTGGTCTATGACGTCAATTCTTAAATAGAAATTGTGTAAAGTACACAATATATATATATATATACGTTAAATAGAAAAGGTACATAGAGAAGAAGGTTTAGGTACGATACTTTTTGCTACAGCCAACAGCTTCAGAATCGTATAAGAGCTTTCAAAGTACGATCATGATGAAACCCTGAAATCTTCAGTATTTTGCCGTTCAAATTCATGCGTAAACTTCTTAGATATTTATATTCATTTTATTCCTGCGTATTTTCTTTGGTATTAAATGTCTTGATATTTATATTAAATTCCTTCGCTAATTCAACCAGCTTTTACCAATATTTTATCAGCTGTACGTTCCGGTACTTTTATATGCAATACGTATATCGACGGCCGCAAAGAAGCAACGGTTTTCTGCAAAAACGTGATTCTATAGGAGATTGGTTTAAACGAAAAACTAAGATATTTTTTGAAACAACCAGATCAGTTGGTTCACATTTCACAAAAACATTAACATTGGAGTTAAAATGTGCAAAGAAGGTGATTTTTGCAAAAATGGTACTCTCAATTGTTTGTTGCTGATGTCGACATGTTCACTTAATTGAGTCCTATCTCATTAAAATCCATTTTCAACCTAATCAGTTATATTTTATGCATTATCAAAAAACCTTCAAAACACACTGATAACGCATAAAAAAATGTAACTCGTAAAAGTTGATGCAAAATAATAAAACCTTAGGTGAAATAACATTGTGTTAATGAGAAATGTTTTGGGCCCAAGATATTTTGGGACAGTCAAATATTTGCTTGGAGGCAACCTTATATCGTATATGAGGTACATAGCTTCCAGTATAATCCCTCACGAGGACTGACCTAGCTAATTAAAACCGCAAACGCTTCGGCAAATTAATTAAACCTGTCCACTCAACTGGGATGGCTCCACTTGTTTTACTTCTGGTATTAATGTTTTCAACTTAAAAGATTACTGACAACCCTTCGCTGTTTTTGGCAAAATAACTGCCAATATTGAACAAAAATGTTATATAGGTATTGTAGGTACAACCAGCAAAAGGAAAGCATTTGAAGCATAATCGTTCAAAGTTTTTTAAATGCCTATTTCTTATAAATTATTCTTAAGGAACCAATAGAATTAGTTGATGTCACATTAAAACCACAGTAATGGCGGTTTATGTCTAAATATGTTGCTGTAAATCGGAAACTCAAAAAATGAGGTACCTATGCCAAGGTTTATTAAATAATATTTATCAAACATTTTAATCAACTTTGTAAACCAAATAGTGAAACAAAAAACCCTAGGTACTTATCACTGACTTATTATAAAATATGGAATTGCCCTCTTTTATTGAACCAGGCAATCAATAAAAATTAATTCTTGATATGAGAGTACATGCTGTGGATCAAGAATAATGATTGGTCTTTGTTATTCTGCAAGTCGGCGTGCACTTGTAAGCTAACTGCGCCAAAATAATACAATTTACCTGCAACACAATTACCAACCCGCCAAGACAATCGTCTGTATTTGGATAGTTTTGATGAAAATCTGATGATTGTCATGAGAATTATCCAAATACCTTGATAGATATCGAACGCCTTATTAAAGATAAACATTCCATTTTTTCAGATCTCGGAGATCGTCAGCCGCGGCTTCAGCTGTAACGCCACAACCAAAGAACTTCAATTCCGGAGGTAAGGAGTTTTTTATAATCTACATTAATTATTTACTGAGTCATCATCTCGTCATCTCGTCGTCCTCATAAACAGCCTTTAATGTTGAACCAATAATAGGAGGTTTTGCCCAGAATCATTAGCTGGGCAGGCAGTTTGGTGATCGCAGTAGATGGTAATTGCTGCACAGAGAACGCTGCTGCTCGTTCTTCGTTATATTCCCTTAGTCGCCTCGTACGACAACCGCGGGAAGAGGAGGGGTGATAGCTGTATCCTGTTCTGCCGTCACCACACAGCATTGATTGAGTCTAGAATCCGTTAACAGTCAACGACTAAACACAAATGTTGAAATGCTCAGACTATTGTTAAATTGTGTTGTTTTCTGTGTGTGTCCACCACCCGCAACACAGGGAATCCTACTGCGGGGGTGTGATTGTGTGCAGGATAAATCTGATAAAACATGGAACAAAAAAACTGTG
>DWLO01002588.1:0-12278 GCA_018245335.1 Dalla quadristriga | reverse complement strand
GCACACATTCCAAAATGCATCCTGTAGGTAAATCAGTGACTGAGTGGCATATACCCCATACAAACACACCTGGAATCTCCAAAATTCATCCTGTTGGTAAGCGTACATACATACATACACCACTTTAACATACAAACACACCTGGAATCATCTCGGGCTCGTTGTCGAGCCAGCCGTCCGGCTTCACGGCGTTGGGGTCCACGATCTGCGCGGGAGCATCCTCGTCCCAGTCTGAAGGCTTCGTCGCCGTGGGGTCTACGATCTGTAGACAGTAATCAGAAACGTTACATCACTTTACAGTTTTTTTACAAATTATAGAACAGACAAGCAGTCGAAATGGGTGTTCAGTTGTATGTTGTGAGACTCTTGTGCCGCTTCTTTTATCACAATCTTTTAGCCCATAAGAGGTGTGCCGACACCTTTTATCTGTTGATAAGATATAAACCCACTCTCACCTTCTCCCTCTCATCCCAGTCAGCGGGCTTGGTATCGTTGGGATCGTCGATCTCCTCAGGAGGGTTGATGGGTGGTGTCATGTCCTCCAACAGAGAGCCGCTGTTGGCTTCCTTGTTGTCGACCAACACGGTGAACGTGTTGTCCGGACGGATGATAAGAGTGTAGAGGTGCGGCTCCTTATCCTTGTAGATATCTTCGAGACGTTGTCTAAGGGTAAAAACAACAAATTATTAATAAATCCATCCATCCATCAGCCTTTAGAGGTCCACTGCTGGACATAGGCTGTCTGGATAGCTTGCTGCATGTTACTAGCAATGCGTTCCGTATTTGTTGCGGATAACTACCTACACCAATCAGTATTTATTATTGCACTTCATCTCCTCCTCCATTTGACGACTCGTGACGGTTAGTGACCCTGACTGACGAACCGTGGATCGCGGGTTCGATTCCCGGCCGGGGCAAGCCAAATAAATGTTTGTACTTTGGTCTTGGGTGTGAGAAATTGTGTTGTTTTCTGTATGTGTCTGCCACCCGCAACACGGAATCCTAGTGCAGGGTTGTGAGTGTGTAAGCGTTTTCTTTTTCTCTGTACCTCTCAATATGTCATTCTAAATAAAACATCGTCCGGAATCAAAATCATAATGATTGCTGACAGGCTTCATTAATTCCTCTAAAGAATGAACACAGCCACCGGCCCACAAACTGCCGATACACACACACAACACACACTCACGTGGGCTTCTTAGCGTGCTTCTCCTCGTACGTGCCGTTGCGCGGGTTGCGGTGGCGCATGATGAAGTGGAGCTTGTTGTCGTTCCCGCACTTGTCCGGCCCGAACATGATCGTGTACGGCGTCTGGTCGTGGAACTTGCGCAGGTCGCCCTTCGTGTTGGTGCCCTTGGAGAGGAGCTTCAGGTAGGCGCCGCCGCAGTTTTGGCCCTCCTGTGAAGGAGAGTTGGTGATCAGTTTACCACACCATTCGCATCGTCTTAACTTGCGCCCCGCCCCTTGCCAATCAATATTGTTTGTTTGTTGTTGTTTCTGTTATTTTTTGTTAATATAAGGTGTGTAGGTTTACTCATAGTGAATATTTTTGTTTACTTTCTTACTTTACTGAAACCAGGAAAATTATATCTGATCAACAAAAGTCACATATGGCTACAGCACATCAGCTGCCTGCTGCTGGACACGGGGGTCTCTTTTCGGCTTAGAAAGTCTGAAGCGTACTTCAGAAAGTACAGTACGGGGTGATGGTGGGGTTAGTTGGCCAGCTAAGGCTGCAGACCCATGACCACATGGCAAGAAGTAGAATTCCAACCAATAGAATAAGGTATTTGCGTGTAGATTAAATTTGATTCAAGTATTTTTTGTTTCGAATATTAATCGTTCAGATATTCAATCTAAGCAATTATTTTCTTATTTTATTCCTTTTTAGTGGCAAAAATTATAAAATGAAATGTACAAAATAGGCGATCGACATTTTAAATTACAAAACGCAACGCCACCGATAGAACGAAATGTGACTTCATTCCTCGTGTCAAGGTGTAGACGTTTTTCTGGTGTGTGTAATGTTTGGGCTACGACTTTGGGGTCTTGTGACGTCATTCCAGGCGCGCGAAACTTGGCGGCGTTTAAACAGCTCGATTTTATTATTGGTTTTAAATAATTTTTTAACCACATTATACCCACAAAGCTTATAAAAAATATATTTGTCGTCCTTTGATTGTAATTGTGTATATTATGTTGATGTTAAAAAATAATAAAGTCTCTCTTGGCACTTCTTTCGACGCTAGGCAAACAAAACAAACATTGCGTTGTTCACCAATCCTGAGACTGAAGTTGAACAGTCGATGTTTTGACTAACAAGGGAGTTTTTGCTTGTCATGAGTGTGACCTGTGCTTTCGCAAATCATGCAGCTCTTTAGACCATTGACGCATAACTACTATTTATAGGACGCGGCAATAAGGAGCTTCCGAGAACGAAAGCATTCTGGTACGTCGCCAACATGCGCGTTTACGGCGTATCGCGCTTTTAAATAAAGTTCTTTGTGATAACTATTTATGGTACGTTAACAGCAAGATTCAGAAAATTTCACATAAAAATGCTCGATTAAAGTGCATTTACTTCTATCTTCTCTGATGTATTCTTACTGGTATACTAAAGCGATTAAAGTTTTTTTGTTAAGTAAAAAGTATAAATAAAAAAATAAAAAACATATTATTCCTTTCCTCGTTTAATTAATTTTGTATTCATGAGATCCGAATGAAAAATCAGAGTATTAAAACGTAAAATTTGGCACTGTTGTTGCGCACAACACATGACATCCTAGTGTGGGAACTACGTTGTATAACATTGTACTGTTTTCCAATAAAAAATATTCTTACTACATTTCATACATACTTATTTTTATGTTGGTACGCGGCATACCCTCGTATTGGACCGAAACTAGTCGGGTGATCCCGATAAATCAACATGTATTATAGCCGTGTACCCACTAAAAAAAAACTTATTGCGTCTTTGAATATTTTGATGACAATATATTATAATCTATGAATATTACGCAATTCTTATTATAATATTTAGTTAGTCGTTTCGTTTCGTTTTTTAGTTATTCGTTTTTAGTAAACAGCTTAGTACTATTTAGTTAGAATTTGTACCAGGACTAAGTATAGTAGTAAGACTTAAGTTATACAAGACCAGATATTATTAGTCCTTTTCGAAGATGGTCGGGGCGAGTCACTAAAGTTCACCATACTCTACGTTCCGTGACGCGTTGAAGCGTGAGTTGGCCGATAAGCCAATTAGAGATGGTGGTTACAGCGTAGCTATCGCCACGCAATGCGTAACACTGAATCATCTAGACGCAGGTGATATTACAGTAACTTCTTTGAAGATTCTTCAGTTAATCGACTTTGAATGTAAGGATTATATGTAAAGACTGAATAATTGGAAACTTAAAGAACACGCTCCTCTATCTTCACGTCTGAAAACCATTCTAGCCCAATTACAGGGAATTGCAATTCCAGACATGGCTAAAATATGGTGTTACATTACAGAGCTGCTGTGACTACATTCCAGCTCAATTGTCACCGAGAAAGGAGATTGGAGAGAATTTGTAACGACGTGACGGCGATCGTGTGCCCACTGCGCCGAGTATGAGGGCGCCCGAAATCTCGGGTGTAGTTGACAAGCTCGTACATATTCTGTAATGCCAGCACTTCGCCACATCACAATCGGGGGATGATTTCTAGACTGAATACTCTGATGGACATGCGGTAGTGTGGACACACGGTCATAGTCAAGTTATCGCTACTTCGGCAATATGTTCTCGATTACTGATGGCAACATTAGCCACACGTTCATACATAGCAGACGGCAATAAAACTGCTTGACTAACTGTTCAATGTAGAACAACACATAATATATTAACTAACTCATTTGCAGAATTAATTGCCTACCTGCATTGTCACTTCATACTGGACCACTAGCGGTTTATCCTTGAACTCGAAGGGCCGGTCCAGCAGAGCGGAGATGGCTGCATGCTTTGCCTCTGTCGTCAGCACTAGCCCAAGGTCGTTCTTGAGTATTCGCCGTGCAGGAGGTTGGATCTAAAATGAAAACCTCTTTACTATATCAGTACCAGATCCAGAAACATTCAGTACCAATAGTAGTTCCACAAGAAAGATGTGGTTAAACGTTACAGTTCAAATACACTTGCATTCTACACTGATATATTTGTTTGTAAATTGACTTGTTGATTAGTGTATTGTTGTAATTGTTGAACTACAGTCTTACTTATATTGTAAATGTGAAAGTTTATTTAAAATGCCTTCCTGGCTGAACCATGAAGTCAATCTTCATTGAATTTGATAGAGTTAATATAAGAAATGCAGACAGTCATAGGATACTTGTGATCCCAAATAGACATACAGATCCCTAGGAAATATTATACCACACAAGGTTGCAGGCAACAGATAGTAAATAAATATAATACCAACCTCCCATTTTCCATCATACTTTGCAATGTTCTCATCCACCCCCTGTTTCTTGGCTTCTGACTTCACCCATTTTTTCTTGAAAGAGGCCTCGTCATCAAAATGCTCTGATAGGTATACACTTTCAAGGTTGATGTGTGGGGTCTGATATTGGTCATCACCTTCAACCTGTAGGGAGTTTTACATTACATTTTAACTGCTTGTAGGGAAATAGGAAATTCTTCACATTACATGGGAAAACCTCTGGAAAACATACCATTACTTACCACCCTTAGTCTCACTATAGGTACACCCCCACAACTGGCCTAGGATGTACCAACCATTAATTACAAAGTTTTAACTAACACAAGAATTGATTATTTAAAAATACAGTTTCAGTATAAATGATTAGTTTAAACAAATTTTCGACTGAATTTTAAACTACATGTATATAAGGACAAGTTTCAGAAAAATAGGTCAATATACAGCCTGCTACTAACCTCTACGGTGACTCCATCGTCAGGGTCGGAATCTTCGGCGTGGATGGACGAGACCGCTAATAGCAGAAGGGCACTTAGACACACGCCTCTTGAAAATAGAGCCATCTGAAATATATGTAATCACTTTAGGTCACACACAGATTTTGGAAGATACGTGAAGTAATGTTTACTTGCAGCGACAGCCACGGACGCCGATATCCACTAATTGAATTAAAAAACGAAACTCTCGATCAAATCATCGGACGAATTGGTGCGCAAGGTGCCGGATAACGGATATCCTCAATAAAACAGAGAACCAAGCTTTTTCATCAAATCATCCTCATTGATATGTATGTACTAGAATTACTACTTCATTTGTTCTAACCTCGCTCTTTTCTATTCCGAATCTAAAGTCAACAAAACATAAATACTGTCTGTGTCACTGAACTTATATTTAGTGTTAATTAAATAGATACAAAATGTAGAGCCGCAAGCAAAGTCCAAAATCTTTTCAATTTCACACACAAATTAAACAAGAAAAGTTCGACAAGGCTGCGCCACAAAATGCACGCACAACAACAACGAACGAACTCATCGAAGGAAGGACTTTCTTGATTGATGGCTACCATAAATTGTCTGTGGTTCGACGCTTTCGATTGGCTTATTTTAAAGCGAACAACCAATCGCTAACAAACAGTTGTCAGCGGTTATCCATGAGTAGAGTACTATCACAGTGTATATACCCAAAAATACAATGGTCATAGATTACTTAATAATTATAATAAAAAGTCCTATCCGTAGTGCTCGTCCACACCTTACTATTTTTGTATAAAACAAATGGCCTTTCTAAGTACAAAATAGATTTCCTATATGAAAGAAATATACGACGCAGTGAGGGATAATCGCATTAGCTTCTTATTTATAAAAAGAAAACATGCCTTGAATGTCAAAAGGATGGCAACACAAAATCTAATGACACAACCTGTCAAAAATGAATGCCAAATAAATGACAATTGACAAATGGCAAGTTGCCGAACCGAAAGTCCGAAAGCAAACGTATGTTTTGGTGTTTTGCTTTTTACTTCATAAATATATCAAACAATTACAGTTGTAGGTGGTTTTCTCTGAATAACATACATCAGCAGGGCCAGTGTGAACTTATTTATACAGAGCACAGTAGGATACTGCTGGCTGCCACTCTATATCTTTTAAAGAAGTAAATTACAAGGTAAGCCTGTTTGTTTTTATTTATTTATTTCTATTTCAGTAATATAGTAGTAGCTGTAGTAGTAGTTCTACTACTTTATAGATTGTGATGAATAATCCCGACGGTTTTTATATTCATTACTTCAGTTGTGGTAACACAGTCTGAAATATATTTGTATAGTGTAATATTAAGTGTAATTCGGTGTAAAGATATATTTTGATCATGATACTACGTGTTATCGGATATTATCCGTTAACCAATAAATTATTTAGTCTTATCACAGTAAATCCTTTTATGAAAACGCACTAAGTATAGGAAATAATAAAATAATCTTCAGCAGGTATCTGTTGCTTCGCAACTATTTTACACTACGTTTTTTAAGTGCCGGTGATAATAAAATGAAACGCCGTTAACAAAACAGTCTAGCCTAGCCACAGTGGACATTTTAGATTAGACAAGACTTATGTTATGTTTGATTTGGTGTATACTCTTGAAGTGATTGTGCAATTTTTTATTAAATAATTTACTGAATAACAACTTTTACTGTAGTTACATACTGTTTGCCTATACATGAATACATATTAATCCAAATATCAGAATAAGCTGAATGGTAATGTGAACAAGGTGAATGTTTTATGAAAATGAATGCTGGTTCTACATCAATTGCTCAATCAGATCTGGTTAAATAAAAGACAATTTAGGCATACTCATGATCATTGAAGCAAATTACTAAAAACCCTCCCCCTCTCCATTATGGGGTATGGGGTGCTCACATATAGCAGTTAGAACAAGACAGTTTTCTTTTTAGCCCCATCATGATCCTGCGACGGATCACCCGGTACCTCTACCGGTTGCTGCGGCTGCGCAACCTCATTGCAGTGACGCTGCTTGTCATTCTGCTGTACGTGATCAAGAGTCTTGGCGAGAGAGGCCTGCCGGCAGACATCTTGGCCTTGCACGGCAAGCAAGGGAATGAATACTTTGTGCCATCTAATCTAGAGGTAATAAACAAGGATACAAATTAGATTTCATGAGTTGTGTGCGGGAAACACACATTTAAGTGAACACATAATGGCATAATAAAGACAAGGTAAGTCAGATGGTCCTCGAATGGAGACCACGACTCGGAAAAAGGACCATAAACACTTTTTTTCTAATATTTACCACTTGTCCCTTGGGATATTTTGTTAACACAATCGTATGTTCGTCCGCTATATACTTCGTTAATTCGTTGTTGTTCTGATTATATTAATTTTGTCATAACAGAAAAAGGACTGGCACAATTATCAACAGATAGAAGAGGAGAGGAAACGTGTTGGTGAGTAGTGATAACAATCCCCCAAATTATGTCCATACGTATGAGACTTTTCCCGTGGCTCCGTTTGCGTAAAATTAGTTTTTCAATACAAATTTTCAGCACCAATTCTATCGCTTTTGCAATCTTTCATGATATCCTTGTTTAACGCAAATTAATTAAGCACTTGTCAAAGCCATGTTAATGCACCTTAACTACGCACGCTGTGTTCATCCTTAACTGAAATTACAATCGAATTAATTTTAAGACGTAAATTATTTAGAACTGCTGTTAGTTTGTAATTTTGTGGACGACCCATTAAACAAATAAGCAAGTCTGTCAGGTTTTGGCATCTTACTCGCTTGCACTTTCTAACATGTTCAATGATTGTAAAAGTCTAGGAAGGCTTTTGTTAAATCTGATTCATTATCATTATCATTAGACTGCTCATTGTTGTTCCGTCGTCGTTCAATGCGTAAACGTGTACTTCCGCGAAAAATCATTAAAAACATATATACTGAGAGACATTATCTTTCCTTCACTAAAATATATAACATATAGACTAGGGGAGACACATAGACTGATTGGTTTATAGCCGCTGAAACCGCTGATGCTAGGTATGAAACAGAGATTATTTTTCATGGCACGCAAGTCGCTTACTCAGCGACATTTACGGAGAGAATTTCTGATAAAAATGTTATTACGTACATAAGATGTAACAGTAGGTATACTATCATAACAATACAATACGTACAAAACACTTTATTTGTCTCAAAGTCACAGCGTTAACAAGTTGCTAAAGTAAATTAAAACTAGTTACCTAAACTTTAAATAAATATATATATATACATTAACCGGACTATCACTAACACCGACTAACAGGATTTACGGTCACTAACAGTCCTTTCTCCCATAGTCCTTATACTAACGAATACTGACCAACTAACATTCCTATTAACATCTCCTACTAACTGGACTAACATCTCCAGGTTCCTTTACGTTTCGTTCCTTACGTTTCTCTGTGTTTTAGATTTAATTTAGTTATAAGAAGTTTAGTTTTTTAATCCTATTGTATAGCCTAATTTTGACCTTTATCTCTTTAGTAAAAATTTTTAAATAAATAATTAAAAGTAAATTAATAATGTCAAATAAAAAAATAAATAATAAATGCATTATAAATGAAAATTAAACTTATAGTCAACAGTTTTCAATGAATTTCATTCAAACAGTCAAAACCTCCTTCCGTCCATCTGCGAATAAGTCAAAGTCAAAGTTTATATAGTGAATCGCCACTTGTGCCAGCCCTAGTCACAGCTGATAGCAACCATACAGATAATCAAGTCGCCTTGAATGAAAATGTTACACCGACCGGACTGCCAGTCGCGACCGTCGCCGTGAAGCGACAGTGCTTCACACGTATGTAGACGATTACGCTGCATTTCATGATTACGTTTTAGGTATTGGTTTCGGTTTTCTAACTAGTTACTGAAACCAGAAAAACGGCTTTGAACGATCACGGTACAATGAATTTGGTACGTTAAAATAATTGTAAAGTGTCGTAATCAATTTGGTACGTTTTAATAATTGTAAAGTGTCGTAGTAAATTTGGTGCGTTAAAATAATTGTAAAGTGTCGTAATCAATTTGGTACGTTTTAATAATTGTAAAGTGTCGTAATAGATTTGGTGCGTTAAAATAATTGTAAAGTGTCGTGAACAGAAAATACAGCCAGTTCAAATCGCATGGCGGTTGCTTCGTCTATTCAGTTTGTCATAAGCACCTGATAGTGAAGATAAGTCTATCAGCGGCTTGACCACAACTCCGCGATTGGTTGCCAGGAGTGATTAGCGGTTGCCGCTGACCTAATGAAAGGTACAAGGTCCAAGTGCGTACCAATACAACGTTTTGCCGTGGTCACTGTGCGATAGGTTAAGTAATGGTTACTAGAAGCCATGGTGCGGTTGCAATGGACAGTGCTGTGGTCGCTGTGGGCGGCGCGGCTCGTGCGGCAGCCGACGGAACCGCTGCGGTTACGCTGCGGGCAGCTACGCGGCTTTGTGGCGCCGGACGGCTCGCACAAGAGCTACGTAGGGATTCCCTACGCTTCGTATCAAGGTAGATTTAAGGTATGTAGCTGACAGCTGTAGAGCTTTTATAACTCAGTTGCATGTGCCAATGCAGCAATCTCAAGTGATGAGACCGTTTTCGAATGTTATAGCAAACATCCCGTGAGACACTGGCCTTTCGTCACAACTTAGGAGGCCTGGCGCATACTCCAATTGGCGCATACGCACGCTGCTCGCTACTGCAACCCGAGTGTCGAAAGTTATCGGATTCCTAAAGGCCTCCAGCGAGTGCGACGGTAACAACCGGGAACGATGGCGTAACGTGCCCTCCGAAGGACGGAGCGCTCATGAAATTCTCGACTAGTCTAGCCACCAATTGGCTGCCGAGACCGGCGCGGCCTTGCCAATCACTTACGATTGTCACTCGCCGCGCGACTATGAGTCATCAAACAGCCCATAAAAACCAATAATGTACATCCATTAGTATCCTCGCAATCGCTAACAACCTTAGTCGCAAAGAAGTTGCTACTTCTGAAGACTAACGTCAGCCGACCCCATCGTTGAAACGTAGAAACTGCTTCAGTGGGTATTAGAGGCAAATCCTATTTTCTCATCTCTGGCTGGACACTTGTAAAAGTAAAGTAAAGTAAAGTAAAAAACATTTATTCACAATGACTAAACCTACACCCTCTAATTAACAAAAAATTACAAAAACCACAACAAACAATATTGGTTGGCAAGAGGCGCAAGTCCCGACATGAAGAATAATGGCAACATTGCCAACACATATAACTGGCATTTTGGCACATCTGAATCTGAACTTGATTAAGTGATCCGGAAAAATTTTCGTCTACTTCTATTTGACTTATATGTAACTTTATTAATTTTCAGGCTCCTGGTCCTGAGCCGACGTGGGAAGGTCTATTTGAAGCCATCGATGAACACGTAAGATGTCCACAAAGAATTGGCAAGACTTTAGTTGTAGGACAAGAGCATTGCATGACGCTGAACGTCTACACGCCACTAGTAGCTGCCCCAGGATCAAATTTAGCCGTTATGGTTTACATCCATGGAGGAGGATTCTACGACGGTTCTGGGTCTGCTGCGATGTATGGCCCAGATTATTTAGTTGCACATGATGTTATAATCATAACAGTTAACTATAGGCTGAATATCCAAGGTTTTGGATGTCTGGGCATAAAGGAATTACCAGGGAATGCGGGTTTGAAGGACCAAGTCGCGGCTCTGAAATGGGTGCGGCGTAACATCAGGGCCTTTGGCGGTGATCCTAATAATGTAACGTTGTTTGGAGAAAGTGCTGGAGCAGCCTCCGTATCCATGCATGTGCTGTCACCAATGTCGAAAGGACTTTTCCATAGAGCGATAATGCAGAGTGGGTCTTCGCTTGCGCCTTGGGCATTACAGTTTCGACCGGCTTACATGGCAAGCTTGCTCACGAAAGTTATGCTACACAAAACTGAGGATTCTCATGAGTTGTACGATATACTTATGAACAAGACTGATGCGGAACTGGTCGTAACTAGAGTACCGCGAAAACCTGGTAATATTATATTGACAGAATGTCTGTATACTCCATGTGTTGAAGAAAAGTTTGAAGGAATAGAACCATTTCTAACAGACACACCGCTCAATATACTAACCAGAGGAGATTACAACAAGGTGCCAATGATATTAGGTATAAACAGTGAAGAAGGCTACTTGTTTGCTTCAATGGAGAACGATACAACGATACCAAATATAGATTTTAGTAAATCATTGCCTAAAGACATGACCGTGCCGGATGATGAAAGATTGGAAATAGCAAACAATTGGAGAAGGCTGTACTTAGACAACGAATCAATTTCATCTACCACGCTGCTCAATATGTCCAGGTTTCACGGCGAGATATATTTCAGCTACCCAGTTCTCCAAGAAACTGAGATGATTTTGAATACTAGTGACCAGCCAGTGTATAGCTACGTATTCAACTACGCTGGTCGGAGGAATTTAGTGAAGATTGCAATCGGAGAGCCGTTTAAGAGTGCTCCTGGAGCAACGCACGCCGATGACATATTTTACTTGTTCAGACAATTTATTCTGCCGAAAATGTTCGAAGATAAAATGATTGCACGTATGACGACCATGTGGACTAATTTTGCCAAATATGGGTAAGTTTTAGTTTCTAATTTATATATATTCATTTTATATGGCACACAAGTAAAAATATACACTTTCAATAAGGAGATTGAACAAAGGCGAGCTTATCCCTAGAGGAGCTCTCTTCCAGCCAACCCATCTGGTGTGATGAAACATTTAGTTATTTCATTTACTTAATATATTATTTACTTCTGCTAATTCAAGCTCGGAACAGTAGACCGAACGTTCGTTTCCCAATAGGTGTATAGCTTACTGGGCCCACTGAAAATCAGCGTCGTGGCCAACGCTGCGGCATTATGCCAAGTGGATACCATTATCAGTCGCTATACATCATAAGACTGTATAATTCCTTGTTATTTAATTTAAATGTACAATTCTGTATTCTTGCATTTTGTGTGTGTTATTGGAATGTGAAAAATAAAGCATTTTTCTTTCTTTCTTCCTTCTTTCGAAATGCCCACTCATCTTATACAATCGTCATAGTTATTTTTATTATTATCCTCTTAATTACACCATAAAAATATACTACAGATTTACAAAAAGAGCTTACGATAGGTGTACAAAAGACGGTCTTACCTCTAAGTAACGATTTCTTCCAGACAAGCTTAAGGGGAGGAGTTTTCGAAAACAGGAAAAAAAGGAAAG
>DWLO01002587.1:0-12278 GCA_018245335.1 Dalla quadristriga | reverse complement strand
ATTTATTCCATCTCTTTTTTACTGTGTACTGTTTAGTCAGACTTCTCCACCTTACCTCAAAAATCGCATCCAATTCTTCCACCAAACTCATGATCCATCTCTCCGCTCTACTGAAAATCTTGCCTTAGCATTCCTCTACACTCTTCGTCTTCCAACCAGTCTTCGTCTAAATCCAGGAATTAATTGACAGCGGTAACCCGTAACTCTTTTCGCCTATCCATCCGCAAAGCAACATCTTTAAACTCATTTAAATATCAACTCAAACCTTTCAACCTTAACATAACTTAATATTCCGTTTCTGGCTTTCTTTCGTTTTGCTTCTTCCTTTGGCGACCAACTAACATTCCTATAATATCTCCAACTATAAACATCCCCAGTTCCTTTTACGGTCCTGTTCGAGGTTTGTCACAGATGTCATGGGCGGCAGTGGATGGGCAGAGCCGAGACCGCCGCGTCATAGCTATCTGTTACGATTGACACTCGCGGCTTCATTCATACTAAACAACATACAATTAACATAAAAAGCGTAAGTGATCATATGATCATTTCCACCTCGTTACAGCAAGAGAAAACAAATCATTGAATAAAACTTTGACAACAAAATAAAGTAACTTTAAATACCTACTAAATGTCTTCTCGTGAGCTCCGAACAGCTTCGTTAGAGCTCGTGATTACGGCTGACCCGAATTAGATGCAGTCGTGCGTTTACTGTCCCCGATGTCTACGAAATCGCGAACTTGGTAAATATTGTGACCTTTTTAATAGTAGGTGAAATTTTGCGGAATGAATTAGTCGTGACTGGAAGAACCTGTACACGATTCAACTGGGTAGGTACCACCGCTAGACTTTCAATCTTTTCTTTTCCTCTGTTTAACTTAGACCTGTTCAAGGCTACAGTGCATAGGCTTTTTCTAGACAATTTTTTAATAAATTGAGCGGATTGAGTACACTATTTAATTTTTCCACAAAATTACCTACTTGATCAAACATTTAAATATATCCAAAATTGTTTTAAAAAAAAAGATCAAAAGGTTTTATGTATCAAAGAAATTACCAGTTGGCTCTTAGACTATATCAGCCCGATAGACGATGTCGTGTCGTGTAATGTGAAAACGCTCTAAGTCGCGAGGTATTGGCATTGCCTATCTAGAAACGAAATCACTTTCAGTTTTCCTTACATCATCATCTCGATAAGTTAACCTCAACGCAACGAAAGAGAAACGTCTTGTAATGACATATAATTCTTTTATTACAGACAACATACATCACTGGCGGTCGTTAAGAAAAACCAACAAACATTGAACCAACGGCGGGAACGGATTGTGAGGTTTCTAAAGTTTTTGCAGTTCACTCTTGTACAAGCTCAAGTCTTCATTAAGATCGCAGAGATAACCGGAGGCAATAGCAGAGACAAACAAGGCGTTACAGAGGCGGTTGCGAGTGAAATGGACGATACAAAAGCTTTGGACGTTTACGTAATCGAACAATAAGAGGCAGATAATACTGTGATTGATATTGGACGTTGCGAATCGAAAGTGAGGAGCTTAGTAACGGAAGCTACGTTTTATGATACTCTGGTATTACGAGGCACAATGAAGGATGTGTGGGAATACAGCTAAATACAAAAACTTTATGATACTAGTTCTGCTTTGTTACAATGTTTACGATGAAGGAGGTCTGGGAATAAAACTACAGGATTGTAAAAACCTGATGTGTGATACCAAGAAAAAGAACGTATTCCTTGAAGCGTTTGGGCTGCCAAAGCTGCAAACAAGTTGCAAATCTAAGCAAAAACAGATATTTTGGAGATTTGAGAATTGAACCGATACATGCTAGCAGGAAAGAAGTAAAATCTTATAAGCCTGCGAAAGTGATCAAGACAGCGGAGATTTGAAGCCATATTCTTTCTTCACTGCAAATTTACTTGAGGTCGGTAGAACATATTTCATGCAGTACAAGTTTGGAAAGTATTCTACAACCGGATCCCTGTTCTGACATCAACGCTTTTTGGGAACTGTTTACTAAACGGATCCCCTCACTACTTAAGGAGGTTGGAGCGTACTCCACAACATTATTCCAGTGCGGATGAGTGACCCCATTCGTGATCGTTTCAAGAGCTAGATAGTGTCTGTTCGTAAAGTGATGTGCTAATACAGGATGTGGTGTGAGTGCTGATGGGGTGCTGTGACGTCACGAATAGGATTGTGGACGAGAGCCGGCTGGCATGCTGGTCTTCGGCAGATCAGACAAATGACTTGGAGCGGTAAGTCCTTAGTTTGTCTTAATGCCTGGCTGCAACCCATAGTGGTCCATTGCAGGGCACGGGTCTCTCCTCACAACTGAGTAGGCCTTGAGCATATTTCTGGTTTTCCAGATTGGTGGAGGGTTAGTTTCCAGCCCTGGTGTTGGCGGTTTTCAGGTCTCCCGAAGGCTTCCGTCAAGGCTTCACGGCTGTTATTTAATAGCAACAGCCAGGGCCGACTGCTTAATGTTCCCTCCGAAGCACGGAAGCGCGACTTCCCTGGACTAGAATCGTCGCCTCTAATTAAAATTAGCGTGCAGCAGTGTCACGTGACGAAATCATTACTTTAATACCATATATGCGAAATTAGTCCTTTTTTCAGGCTGCAATGCAGCAAAATAAATGATTAGTGTTTTTGCATAGATATAGTTTATGGACCGGAGAGTGACATAGGTGTCTTTTCATCCCGGAACAATGCACTGTTACCTGTCAGAATTTGGGAATTTCACGCTTTGACGCAATTCAGAAACAATGATGTTACTATTATTATTATTATTTACTCTTTATTGTACACCATATAAAAATACTATGGATTACACAACATATTCTATGGTAAAAGGGCGGTCTGATCGCTAAGCGGCGATTTATTCCATACAACCACATGAGGAGGGAAAGAATACAGCTATGAATAAGGTAGGGTGCACAAGAAAAGATCATAAGGAAAATTCACATGAAATCAGCATTTAATTATACGTGATAACGAAGCACACATGAGAGGAAACAGATTAAGCAAAAGGAAAGAAAGCCAGAAACAGAAGGTAACAAATTTTAATTAAATTTGAAGTAATTTTTTTGAAACGAAATATTTTTATTCAGATTTTGTTTGCAGCTCAACATTTAAATGAAAGATAACAATATAAACTATTAAAATATTAGAGAAAAGTATAAAGCATATGATTATTATTTGTACTTTAACATATCGCTACTAGTTTTCTTGATGGGAGGGTCAGCCGATTTGAAGTCGCTTGTACTCGGTGTATACAATGCTCAAATCCTGCGTGCACGCAATGCGAATTTAAAAATAAACGTGTTCGAAATTTGAAACATTTAAATTGCATGTTATTGCTACTGTGCACGCGGTTGCGTCCGATTCTTTTTCCAAATTCCATTGCACGTTGTTATTATGGCCGCCGATTCGCTCATCCCGATCCGATGTTGCCACAAATAAAAATCCTTAGCCTAATTCGTGGGAGTTCAGTGTGTTGTTTAGCGTGAGAAAGGATTTGAAAATTTGGATTTTTGGAACTACCTATGCCAGTTACGCGAATTTGGTTTAGAGGTAGACCGGTAATGATTATGGTTTATGTTAGTAGCACGACACGAATGTATTCAAGTAGGAATTGTTATGTTAGATTGTTAACTGTATATACTTTTTGAAAAAAGTTAAGGTTTAGGTGGTATGTTTATAAAAGTAACTTTGTAGAAGTACTTTTGTTCGATAAGGCCAGATTGTTCTAACATCATACCAGATGGGTACCCAACACATGCGTATTACCAAAATTCCTTGTGTTTTGCATCAGATTATTTTATATTCTTGGATAAACAAATTTAATCAATGATAATACAAAACATAAATACTTTAATATGTAGGTAGGAATGTGAATTGTTCATTTAAGATAATCAAATCTAATCAATTTATTTGCTCTCACATGGGTTGTTACATTTTGGGTGTTGGTGTAGAAGTTAAAAGGGTTACAACTATTCGCCTTTATATAGCATGCAAAACTAAGGATTTCGGATTGTATAAGATTAGGCAGAGCGACTTAAATTAAATACTGTCCCGATAATGTTATTAATAGGAAAGCGCGGTGTCGATTTAAAATTAAAATGAGATAATTCCAACTACGAACACTCCAACGGTTGCTCCAGCAACCCGCTGCGAGTCGCACTTCAAAAAAGAACGCCGTCAACCCAACTGTCAGTGCGCGGGACCGAGAATGAGAAATGTACTCAAAAAACAACCATTCGTTCATTCATAAAACTCCGACCACTCGCATTTAGAAATTAGTTTATTTTAATTACTCGGTGAACGTATTGTTGTATTAATTATTGAACCTCTCGATTCTCCGACTGGACAATATATTTTATTGTCTCTCTGTAAGCTCGTGATTTATACGTCTAGTTAGTAAGTTATTCGAATTTTAATTTAGACGAGTTTTAATGGGGTACGGCTGAATGGATTCTAATTAGGGGAAAACAACCGGAGAGAAATATGAGTAATGCGAGATATAAATTCCGGTTATGGGTTAGAAAAGCGATTGTCGAGAACCTGACCTCTGCATCGAGGCACAATGCCTTCGTATTTGCTGTAACAAATTGCCTTCGAAAAAACAGACGGTGAGATATTAATAGGAAGTGAGCCTATTCGTGATCTTTTGTTGGTATACTTACGCTATTGTGATATGATGCCATGTAAACATACAAAGTCATCACAAATGCTGCTTAAGAATTAGTTATATATTACTATACATTTAGGAGCAATAATTTATTCTGGATCAAAAGCAGCCTATGACCATCTCCGTGAATCAAACTACCTCCCTACCAAATTCTATGAAGATCGGTTGTATGGTTTAGCTCTGAAGGCGTATCAAACAAACAAACAAATTTTCGCAATTATATTAGTTAGATTTTTCTAATACCACTAGTTATACATCTTTATAAATACAATTGTTCTGTACGTGTTTGTCACTGAAGTCACTGCCCTTAGCGGCTGGAACGATTTTCATTAAATTTTTTGTGTGTCTGTGGGTACCTGGATATTTTAGATTCACAATTGGACCCTATGAGTGTTTATGCGTGTAGTTTATATTTGGATAAATTTGTTCTCTTTCGAATATTTATCGTTCAGACATTCAATCACAGCAATTATTTTCATATTTTATTCCTGTTATTCGTGGCAAAAATTAATAAATGAAATTCATTTATTTTATTTTTTGCAAACCTTATCCTAAGGAATACAATGGGAAAACTTAATTTCACATGGCATTGTCTACCAGTCAGCCCTATGTGCAAAATGTGCAAAATTGGCGATCTAACCGTTTCACATCATCAGCTGTAGAATATTAGCTGATCTAATTTTGCTAGAAATAAGAATGAAGAATGCATAAAATACCTGTTCATATGATTTTTAAATGAAGTATACATAAATCAAGAACGTTTTATCGGTATGTGCCTACCTGCAGCCTTTGTGGCCTCATAAAAAACTATCAATAGCAGTGCGAAGCATGCAAACGAATATTTACAAATCTCATAAACATAACAAGTGAAATGAAGTAGTAAATTGATGGCATCAGGGTCGTAATGGCGTGTTTTATTTTCCGACCGGCCATTAAATCGAGAGGAAACAGCCGTATCGTAGCTCACCGGCGACATTACTCAATACTTCATTTACTGCTGTTCACAATTCATTGCTTATAAATCAAAACATTGAAAAACAAGAACGCACTCATTTGGTTGCCCCGTGCCGCGGAACACTACTCAAAATAAAAACACAACCTCTTAGGACCTGTCTTACTATGAATGAGTGGGAGAGAATACGATTTTCTCAGATGACACAGTATCAGCAGTATTTAACCCTGCTAGGGCATTGCAATGTATTACAGTTTAAAAACACGACAAAGCAATACACAATAAGAAACTTAAATAAAAATAAATACAACAAATTGGATGGATGTCAAAATGTCAAAAATATATAAATTGAATTAATGTCAAATTCAGTAACTTTAAGTTCATCCAAATAAACATACCTTAGATAGTGAAGTTCAGGAATATTTACAGGGATAGATAACCAATAATTAAAATCTGCCAACAGAATTTGTTCGTCAAGAAGACTTCAAATTAACATTTACTGTTTATGTGGTAACTAAACAGCCTCAATAAAAAGAAGGGGGGTTGAGCTCACAATGTAGTCAAAATAATATTATTGTGTTAGTACCCCCAGCAGCCAAACTGCATAACGCAAAGCTATGCGATTGGTATCGCATTCATCTGATATTTCGTGCAAATTTGAACTTTAAAGACGTCGATCGGCTTAAAAGGCATCGCTTTGCAATATGCAATTAACCTGCTGAACTACACCGTAAGGATCCGATAACATTATGCTCAATTACAAGGTAAGCGTGAAATCCTTACTCTTCACGCTCGTGAAATTGTTGGTAAGACTGTCACTAGGTTTATTAACAAGCTGACATTATCACTTCACTTTTCAATCTTTTCCATTACTCAACTCGCTAGTTAATCGCCCGAGGCATAACCAGGGCCTTTAAATCCTTGCTCGTATTGCCTATTAAAAATATATCGGCAATGCTTATTGAAAATCGAATTTTGAAATAGCCAATTAGACGCGTGACTGTAGATTATTAAGAATCGTTTGTGGGCGGTGCACATTATGGCATGTCACATTTATTTTGGACAATCTATTGCGACATAAAGGTTATTGCTGGTATCAAAATAAAAGTTATTAATGTAATGAAGATACTGAATCATAATTAAAAATTCAAATTATGAAAAGAAACTAACTGAGAAATAAAATGCATTAAAAACGTAGGTACATAAAGTATAATTTTACAGAAAAAACAATAACTCCACAAATTATTACTGACTGGAGCATACATAGCCACTTATAAAATAAGAATGTTATTCCGCGATAATACTTAAGTATATGAAAATTATTTTCAACTGCGGCATACACACATTTAGGACGAACTGCCATGCCCGAATATTTTGACGAGTCGAGTCAAAATGTTATTATTTCTCACAAAGAAATCCGGTGCGAAATTAATTTGTCAAAATTACAATCAATAAGCAATTGCAAGCGTAACGCTGGCTGAATGGCCGTATGAATAGCCTCGATTTGGCAACACCGCTCCCGTTCCTAATTCAAAATTCGTATTTCGAAATTAATGGCGGATTTGACAGGAGCGTTATTGTGAGGCTAATTTAAATCTTATCAACGCAGCGATGACAGCGGCTTAATGGGATCGCCCGGTTGTTTTAAAGAAATAATCCCTTTCATTTCATTTGAGATTATTGTGTTTTTATAATATCCTCTGCGGTTACCCAACATAATTTTATGATCATTGTGTGGCAATATAAAAATTTGATTTTCTGGTCTTTATTATGACTACCTACTACTTAATTGCTTTTTAAAAGATCATCCCTTTTAAATTCATTTTTGCAATCGTTTAATTAATATGCCACCAGTTTATTGAACAGTTTTATTTTAAATGGCTTTATGAAATTCATAAAAAAATTTTTTGAACAAACAATTTTTTTTAATCAGCTACTCTGGAAACTATGGCATCGCGCGTCTTGTGCATTTGCCAACAAACACAAATGAAACGAAACAAAATGATGTTGGAGTTCCCGCCATACCTAATTGACTGAATCTTCATGAAATACCAAAAAAACCTTAAACGCCTACACTGCTAAACCATTTAACTGATTTTCATAGAATTTGGTGGAGAAGTAGTTTGGGCCATAGAGATGGGCATAGAGTACTTTTGCTCTCGGATAAATATGCAGATCACGAGGGATTGAGAAGACCTTAAATTTAAAGCAGATTTAGTCATTAAGAATACTCTAGACTATTGTGAACTATTTATTTCTGGTGACATCTTTTCTAAACCAACAGTAGACAAAAAAAGTTTTTCTTATCTTTTCTTTAAAAATCAAAAGCAATCCGAAAACACGCTTTTACACTCACGCCTCCAAACTAGCATTATCTGTGGTAATAGACAACAAACCTACACAGACGACACGACAACTTCACACACGACGAAGACCCTAGAATTATTTATCTTACAAATTTTAATGTCTGTTCTCAGTGAGGATCGAACTTGGGACCCTCAGCTTGTCAGGATCACTAGCAGCGCGCCATTGCATTGTCAAAATAAGGGTTTTTTTAATTCTCTCCAGAACCCTAATAACTGCTCGTTTTCATTTTCTCAAGAACCTTAATTGCTTTTCAAATTACACATGCGATATATCTAATCAGCCATGTTTACTTGTAATTTGTCGCATTATTTTGCAAAACCAAAATGAAAAAGAATAAGAGCAATTGCTCATACTTAGTCCAGTATAATTTACGGCTAGACCATCAGGGCTAAGCGATTATAGCCGGTTGGTAAAGAGATCGTCCCCCCTATTAAGATGCTTGGGGTTTGAATCCGAGGCGGTATTGGTTGCTGCAACCAATAGTGGCCTACTGCAGGGCACGGATCCTCACATCTGAGGAGGCCTGGAGCGTACTCCACCACGCTGTTCCAATGTAGAATCCGAGGGAGTGGTTAGTGGAACCCGAGTGCCGGATGCTTTCAGGCCGCCCGAACGCCTCAGAGAAGGCTTTACGACTGAAATCAAACAATAGCAAGCCCAATACGAATCCCAAAGCATGGAATACCATGGTCGCTATGGACTCCAAATAGCCTCGAACATAATTTGCACAGACTCTTTCAACAAAAACTTATGTTGGTCGGAAAGGTTACACTTATAGTAGAAGCGACCACCTCTGTCCTCGGGGACGCAAGTGTAGCAACGCATCCAGCTTCGAATAGGCCAAATACTAACGGTAATTAATATTTACTAACAGGACTAAGTTACACTAACAGTCCTGACTGCTACAGACCTATAACGAAAACTAACCGACTAATAATCCTATTAACACCTAATTCGAGTTTGTCACAGATTTTCATGGGCGGCAGTGGATGGGACACTATTTATTTACTTACACTAACAATCCTAACGAATAGTAAACTACTAATATTCCTATTATCCAGTTACTAGAGGCGCTACTCTTTTTCCATACAAATTATGTGACCTTCATTAAAGCTATCGCTAGGGTTCGCTTGATTGGTAAGCACACAATAGCCCTATAGAATCCGACAGTTAGCTCTACAGTTGACGAAAAATGTATGCCGAACTAGGTAGAAAAATATAAATTACCTACACAAACAATATGGATATGGTTCTTATTAACGTTAAACTTTTTAATATTGTAGGTTAAAGACAAATTAGTCCCTTTCGAATCTTACTGTGCCCTTTATATCAGACAAAATCGCACTTTGCCAGAGATAAATAGAACCACAGATTAAGTAGATTAAAATTTCTCAGTTAGTAATTGGTATACTAACTGAGAAATTTTAATGTTTGATGTTACTTACCACGATGTTTGAGTCAAAAATGTTACTCGTAAAACCTTTATATTTATTTAACCTTTATTTCTAATTCAAAAGAACTACAACGGCCGGTCTAAATGCCAGATGGCATTTTTTACAAGTCAATAATTGATGATGACAAAATTCGGTGTCAGTAAAAAAGACAATAGCGAAAATCATTACAATAAGTCAATAATAAAAACACACACTTAGGTTATACAAATACATACATAAACAATTTTAACTTTGGTAACAATGGATATATTCATGATAATGAATAATCAATTATATCTTTTGATATTGATTATACTTAATCTTACTAATTGAAAATTTGAAATGTGAAAAACGGATGTTCATAGAATTTGGTAGAGAGATAGTTTGAGTTACGGAGAAAGTCGTAGGATACCTACTTTAAAAGTCCAATATTTAATAGAGTCGAATACAGTAGAATAAGTCTGAGGGAATGAAAACATAATTTAACGCTGACGATGTCGCGGGTAACAGCTTGTATAGAAATAAAAGTAGTGTGATTAAACCAGTGACAAAACGCATAAGATACCTTATTCCATAGCTGTATTCTACCACTCCTCACCACGTGGTTGTCTGGAAGAAATCGCTGTTTAGCGATAAGACCGCACTTGTACCTTATTGTGCGTAGTATGTATTTTTTGTGTAATCAATTGTAATTTTTTTTATTGTTCAAATAAATTCTTTTTATTATTATTATTCTTATTCTTAATTTATTTATTATGTACAATAAAAAGTACCTAATATTAAGATAGGCAGTTGTTAACATTGTATATTTGGTAGCGGTAACATAATTAAAATTTGTTTGTACATCAACAAACAAAAAATATGATACAACGTGGAACTGGTCCATAATATCATAAAAAATTACAACATTGTAGGGTTAAAGACAAATCCCTTTCTATCCGATGATGTCTCGGGTATAATTTGGCGCAATTATGAGTTTTGTGTAAGTCGTCCTCGGCGGGATAATTACACGTTTGGTGGAATATTTTAAACACGAGACTCCTTCGTTGCCTGGCCGTGTTTTGAGATGCTGGCGCGTCCACACCACGACGGATTGAAGGGATTCATTTAAAAAAAATTTGAAAAATGAAAAAATTGTTTATTCAGTAAAAAAGGTAACAGGATGTTCCAAAAACTAAACAATGACCGTTTTTGGAACATCCTTATAAGTAAGTAAATTACCTGTGCCAGGATTTCCCGCTCTTCTATAACTAACAATTAATAATTATATGCTACTAGTCAAAAGAACAAGTGTTAGTAAGTGAGTGTATATATATTATGAGAGAATGCGCGTATATTTATATTTATCGAATTATGCAGCACAGATTCACTATTTCATAATTCCCACAGATAATTAATTAGCACAGATTCATTATTTCATATTTCATAATTCGATTATATGTTGCATTCATGTTTAAAATCTAGGTCTTAAAATGTTGGTTAGTGTGCATGAATCCTGTGAGGACATTGCAATCGAAGGTTATTCCAATTTTGCATTACAATTCTGTTGACAAACTTGTCAATTATCTATGTTCATTATACGTACGTACCTTATAAGTAAATAATACTGAGGTGAGGCTTTCAGAAAGTACTTATATTATTTCATTATGCTAGTGCCTAGAATTTTTTTGTTTGTATAATGGCTGCAACTGATAATGGCCCACTGCAGGGCACGGGTCTCTCCTCACAACTGAGGAGGCCTGGAGCATTTTTTGTATAATCCGTTGTATTTTTTATGGTGTATACAATAAAGAGTAAAATAATAATAATAAGTGACGGTTTGTCTTCGGTTTCCAACATTATACCTGTTTTTCTGTAGATATATGTATTAAAAAAGTATTTTTTTTATGTCATGAGGATATCAAACGGGCATGCAGTCCCATAACTACATGACCTGTTAATAAGTTACTACTAATTTTAACTATACTAACTGTATACTAACAGAACTAACGAACTAACTAACAATACCTCTTACAGTCCTTTTTGAAGTTTTCCACCGATGTCCATGGGCGGTGCACGGTGGGTCTGCATGCTCGTTTGCTATTCTTATACCATAAAAAAGGAAAGTGTCCATAGTCACTGATTGTCTAGTTAAGTCGCGACGGTCACGGCCTGTTGGGTAGCAAAAGTTCTTGGGCGGTTCCGTGCTTCGGAGGGCACGATAAGCCGTCGGCCCCGGTTGTAATCGTAAGATAACAGTCGTTAGGCCTCGTCGGAGGTCTTCGGACGGCATGAAACTTCTGTCACTGGAGTTGGCCAGCAAAACCCTACATCAATCCGCATTAGATCAGACGGATAGAAAGAATACTCTTTTTTGTACACACGAAGTAATTACAGCAACAGCGGCATTTTACATAGAGGACACGGTACAAAAGACGGTGTTATCGCTGTAGAGCGATCTCTTCCAGACCGTGGTGGAGTACGCTCCAGGCCTCCTCAGTTGCGAGGAGAGACCCGTGCTTCAATGGACCACTGTGGTTTGCAGCCAATTGCACGTTTCAAAGAATTATAAATTAGGACTATGGCTAAGACTCTTGACTCTTGTAGTGTGAGTCACGGTGCGTTCACAGTGTGTTGGACAAGACGGGATCCGTTTTTATTTCGGTGATGGCGTATCCATCCATCCATCATTCAAGATAACCTACAAGGCCTCACCAAGTGCGGGGCCCCTTTTTTTTTGTCTTGTTTTTTTTTAATGTGATTAAAATAGCATACGAGCCTGCTGCCGCCCATGACATTTTGTGAAAAACCTCGAATAGGACCGTAAAAGGAGCTGGGGAAGTCCAGTA
>DWLO01002586.1:0-12281 GCA_018245335.1 Dalla quadristriga | reverse complement strand
GTTGGAATGGTGTGGTTGCTGGTTACACTTACACAGGAGGCGGCCACCTCAGTTATCGGACTATTACTAAAACGTAATAACAAGTCTTGCTTACACTAACAGTCCATTGGTACAGTCTTTGTCGAGGTCTGTCACAGATGTCCATGGGTGGCAGTCGAAAGGTTGTACTGTATGCCCGATTGCTATTTTAAACACATAAAAAAATGTATTCCTTCTTTACGAATTACTTAAATTTTGCTCTTCTTAGCTCTTTTGCAATATAAACTTCTGTGGCAAACCTCGAATTGGACTGTTTGAGAAACTGTTTATCAGTTAGTTAGTCCTGTTGGTATTAGAAACAAAAAAAGAAAGAAAGAAAACTTTATTTGAATTTGAGATAACAATTAATAGCTACTAACTGACTACATTCTACCAATATAACATTTCTTTGATAGTGTTCACAGTTATCTATGTTGCAGTGACCACAACAAAATGGTCTGCACTCAGCATTAGCCTCATTTTAGGCGTCAACAGAAATATAAGTTGGTCAATATTCGTTACTAACGAACATTATTAGATACTTTTAGGTACCTACTATGATCGTGGGACTGTTAGAATCGTCCTGAAATAATCCAGTTAATGATAGTTAATATTTCATAATAAAGTGGAAATTGCGTTTTACCCAAATTTAAAGTGCTTTCACATCCTAACGCACGAAAGGCTTGTAACTTTCTCGGTCGAAATATTTACGACATCCATGACAAAGCAAAACTATGTCTAGTCAATGATTATTCAAATCGAGTTATGGACGTCAAGATATGAAATACTTCTTTATTTCAAGTATTGATTAATTCAGTAGTTTGAGTAGAAAAATATTAACGGTTATACGCGTGGTTATACCTACTTAGGTACTTATTATCTCTTTAGCACTTTTTATACCTACTACTTACACTTCTAAACGTTACTAAGTACTGTTATCTGTAGTATACCATGCTCTTTTTTGAAATGTTTGTTCTTGCTTGTTTGTGATGTTTGCCTTGTATAGTGATAGTGATAGTGCATTTATCATTTCACCTCAAAGATATACACTATTGTTATAAAGCTAAGTTTAAGCATGTGTCTTACATACCTTCCCAACCCAATGTGCGACGTCTGCTCATTTAAGTCACTTTGCGATCGTCCGTCGTAAAGTCTACTTACCCTGATGATGGCCTGTTTTGGGGCGAAACACATGATGTTGGTGGTATGCATGTGTATATTTTCATTGTTGCATGTGCATGTTGTCCTATGTGGAAGGGTGGGAGGTGCTATATGCATGAAGGTATACACCCATCATACGTCTTGCTCGCGGATTGTTGCTTAAACGTAGCTTTATAACAATTGATTTCCACAAAGTAACGCCTGATACAATTAATTAATCAGAAATTATTGTCTCAATTCAAACGTCACAACGTGGTTGAAAGACTTCACCAACTCGCAACTTAAGCATTTTTCACTTCCATTCTGCGAGCATATAGCTCTAACGATCAACGCGGTCTTATCGCTAAGCAATGTTCTTTCAGACCGCCACATGGTGATGAGTGCAAGCATACAGATATGAAAATAGGTTGGGTGCACGAGGAGAGGTCATGAGGAAAATGTACTTAATAATACGTTATAACGAAACACACAGGAGACGAAGCATATAAATTAAAAGGAATGAAATCCAAAAACAGAATATAACAAATTAAGTTAAGGTTGATAGGTTGAGAGGTGAGATCGAAGAATGGATAGATTAATGCATGGATTACACGTCAGCTCACTTTTTCCACTCAATTTATCACCTTTTCAAACACACCAGAGGGACCCACCTAGTCAATGTGACGCGGTCGCCACAATATATTATTATGTATAGGTATTTTGCGTAACCTATATATATATATATATACCCGTATATTTTGACACGTTATTTACAACCGATATTTATTCATCATAAATATCATTTCTCATTATTTTATTTCTAAGTTTTTTCAACTTGTTATTTTCAATAATATCATATAAAAATAACAGATTTAAATTAACCAGACCAAAAAATTCAAATAATTTAAACAAATGATTATCATGTTATCACGTAAGGGGGACTGGTAGAGCATTTTATCGAGTTTCATCAAAGAGTAAGTAATCGTTCCAATCATTTATATTTATATCCGCTATCCGCCTTCAGTCAGCAAGAAGTGTAATAAATCATATTAAAATGGCATTTCTTCGCGACTCGTATCTCTCGCGAAGTGCATCACATATCTCGAGTGGTACATATGACACTCTGTGCGTTCGATACCACCACCACTCCAGTTGACCACCGTCCGGCGCGTACTAAACACGTTTCCCAAGCATCGTTACTGGCACGCGATAAGAAACAGCAATTAAAAGAAAACATCAACTGCACCTTCGCGCGCGATTCAATTTTCGAACGCAAGAATTTGAAATGTGATGTGTCTTCCTCAGTGATTTATTTGTCCGTGTATGAAAATTAAATGTATTATATTTTGAGAGCCACCAGTTAATTGTTTTATCTGCGGATTTGCAACTTTTAAAACATTGGGATTTCTGCTCGACGAAGTTCTTTTCAGCGTTCTAGTATGGTGAGTTGCGTTAAGTTTGCTTTATCTGTCAAAATAAATTTGCACTGACCGAAAATAAAAGGATATAGTAGCGAACCATAAATTACTTTTTATAAAAGGAACTTTTAAGATAGCGACTTTTTATGGCAATCAAATTAAAATGTTCAGCAAACGTGCAAATTAATTTGAAGCGTCAATTTACTTTAGTACGGATCTCGATAACGGAATCAAAAAGAGATCTCAACTGTAAAGTCGGTAGCCGCAATTACGAGGTGATGAAGACATTTTGAAACCGGTAAGTAAGTACCAAAAGACTTTTGTGACACATATATAATTCACTCTTGTCAAATATTGGGCTACAACTGAATATTCATAGTTATAGATAGATAGATAAATCATATATTGTTGACACAGAGAAACTGAGGTACAACTTTTCAGCTGCCAACGACGCATGAGCGTCTAACTGCAGAACACGCTTCTCATAATAAAGTGTGAGTAATCCCGAGTATTGGCCTAGGCCACCCAAAGGCCTTTAACAAGGTTTGACGATTCTAATCTAACGATTACACCTATGGTCTGAGACTGGCGTGCCCTTCAAAGGACAGTGTTGAGTATAAGCCCGAATATTGGTAGTGCTAAGGCCACCCGAAAGCCGTCAGCAAGCCTTGATGATTGGTGATTGACGTGCCCACCGAAACAGAAGTGTGCATGCATCAACAATGTTCCCTAGTGCTTAGTTCTAGTAATATAGTCAATTGATACAACATAGCAATCAAATATAGCATTAATCAGTAACTAAGTACACGTTTTCTTATTCTGTATAGAAACGCACAAGCAGGTATTGCAGCCCACGGATCCTAATGACGGTCGGTTGCTAGTGGAATGCACTTATTCTCTCTCTCTCTCTTTCTCTCTCTATATTTGTATAAAAGATTTAAATGGTTTATGGGGGTTTATTGGATGATATATATAATTTGTAAATATTACTTTTCGACTATTGTATTTTTTTAATTGACTGTGTTTTTTTACTTATTTAGTAAATCACCTTTAATGTTGATACTTACACAGTTACTCAGTGGAACACTGAATGGTATGGGTGACTATGGGTATTTTATTATAACACTTACTGACGATACCATGGTGGATGAATGGTCCTGGAATGGAGACCACGGTTTGGAAAAAAGGAGCACCAGCCGCTCTTCGACAAGGTAAACTGACGACCTGAAAAACCGGGACACCGCTGGATTCGGAGGGCACAGAGCCGGTTGGAGTGGCGTAGATTAGGGAAGGCCTATGTACAGCAGTAGACCTCTAAAGGGATTCTTCGCACAATGTCACAAACCCGATGCGTCAATTCAACTTTAAGGCTTATAGATAGATGGATTATGGCATTGAAAATTAGAATACTTGTTAAAAAAATATTTTCCAAGGTAATTTAGTCATCTTTTTTTTAAATAGTTGAATGAGCACTTGTTCTATAGCCATCAATGCTTTAAAGTATTGAACCAAATATATCTACTATGTTAACTAAGACATCTCGTGATTTCTAATTTATGTTATGACGTGTGATAAAAAATGTAGAGCTAATTATTTATAAACAAACTAACTGCTTGAAAGTAACTTTAAATTAGGAACCATGATTCGAGCAACACAAATGAATGAGGTAATGAATGATTCTTTTGATTAGATAAAAAAAAAATTGAGACGCAATATTTTTTTGGGTTTTTAATTAAGAATAGAAAACATTTATTTTGCTTTGCACACATCTAAACATTTACATTGGCATTTACACAGTTGACATTATTATAAGTGTTAAAATTTTACAAAACAAAAAAGTACCGCACTTATCATTTGCAATGATTTCAATAAAATCATGACGCTGATTATCAGTGCGGCCCTACCCCAAGATTGTTTGGTCAGTAAGCGAGTACGGCTCGTTGACTACTACCTATTTATTACTTACATTATATACATTTACTATTTACTTATATTACAGTGCAAAAAAGAGACCTGGCTCGTTTCGCATCTTTCTCGCTCTCACATTGTAATATTTTCAATGATTGTAAACTAGGTATACTTTTACAAAGTTATGTTTGTTATAAAAAGGGCTTTTCTGCTACTTACATTGAGATGAATTATCAGATGTGTTTTTATTTGAACTATTAACTCAATTAAATATTGCACTTAGAAAATTTATTGCCCATCCAGCTATTACCATACAAATAACTACAAAGTGAGGTAAGTAATTACCGGTGCCAGACCAAGCATTAAAGCAATTACAAATTAGAGTAGGAACTGAGCGGTGCAGCAAGAGTAGCGACCGGTGGCTGTGACGGATATTTGATTCAGTTAAGATTGATATCCGAATATCCGCTAAGCCCAGTCCCTGTTTTAAGCAGAATAATTATAAGATAAAAATTGACTTAAACAATTTTTAATGACGCTTCGTATGTTGCACAACGGAATTCGTTAATTTATGGTATTATCGCCTTATTTTTTATTACACTTCTATTTCTTTTATTTATTTTTATATACACTTCATATATTCTGAATGAAAAAGCAAATTCAACAAAGAATAAGTAGTTGTGACACAGAGGTGGAAATGATGTAAATAACAATCTTGTAAAATAGCCTGCGTCACTAATTTGCTATATATACTTCCTTTTTAAAAAAAAACTGTAAGCAAACATGTAAAAAAATAAAGAAAAACGAATTTGTCCGGTACTCCGGCTGGGGAAACTGCGTTGTTCCATATAAACTTTCTTCCCCAATTCAACCCTTAGGGAATGTTTTTTTGGTATAAATAATTCATCTTATGAACTACCTGCTATGCTATTGCTCCATAGCAAACTGTTACAAATACTAATATATACATACAAACTAATATACACACTTTCCCATTTATAACATAAAAAAGTATAGATGACAAATACTTTTTTGAAATCTTGTCAATGTATTGAATACATATTTAAGGTCTTCACAAGTTTAGTAAGTATAGAATACTAACAATGCAATCCAATAGCACTTAGTACATTGTGTCCCCACTCACAATGAGTCCGGTTAAACATGAATCAGTCTTTATCTTTATGCCCCGAGAAACTTGCGTCTTGCGTTACGTTTTGCTTCAACGTTGAATATTAAAATGACAGACGAAAGTCGGCTCTCTGAAGCTTGAAGCTCCCAAATCACTTCATTTCATACTATATTTTATTTCTACTCTCGTCTTGTGTACATACTTGCTCCGTCTTTTTTTCTTCTTTTGTTTCTGTTTGGTATATTTTGCTACCGTCAATAATTAATAATAATAATATAATTATCGTTGCATAAATTTTACATAATCTTCAAATGTGGTTCAATAACTTTTTATTGGATAGGTAGTCCGTACGCTTCTCCGAAAAACGTTTGTCGTATACAATATATTTGTACAGGATATATTTTGCAGTAATAATTACTGATTGCTTTTAAACAAGGCTAGTACTGATAGTACTAGCATTTTCATATTTGGACCTTTAGGTTTTAGTTCTGATATTAAAATAATAATCACACTTTAGCTTCAACATTACACAAGTGACCTGTTTGCGTAAATATGAAAATGACTCTCTACATTGCAAAAACATAGCACTTTATAGTTTTGCATACAATATAATAAAGAACTGGCGAAATTTTAAGCCGTTCATAATGATGTCGTCATTACACATAAATTTATTTTAAACGAGGGGGTTGCCCGTGGATCCGTCCGCGTAATATTCATTTATCAATTGCACAGGAACCGTGTATTTTTTCGGAATAAAAAGATCTCAGTTCTATAAGAATGGTCATAGATGTTGTGTAGACTCCCGAGACCCGATGACCGATTGGCAGAACCTGTATGCGGAGAGCCCGGGACGGTACCACCGCCAGACCAATGTATTAAGAAAAAGCTATTTTGTGGTCGTTCAATTAATCAAAATATTGAAAAGAATATCTATACTGATGTAGAAACAAAATTACATGAATAAATTTGTCTATCTCTTGATATGTCAGTTCTGGAGATTAACTAATTTGAATGTAAACTTTAAAACTGTAAAAATTGATGACAAAGCTGTGTAATAATATGTTAAATACACGAATGCAAAGAATCAAATACTTATGAAATATTTAACTTATGATATTCTAATACTCTTTAGATGCAGTTTATTTCGTTATAAATTCTAAAACAAACATGTAACGCAATAATATATTGCACATAGAAAAATTAACATGCAGATATTGAAATTATAGTCCAAACGGAGAGCTAACAAGTAAACTAAAAGCTTAGCTTTTGCTATTGTGAAAGTTTACTTATAAGCTCATGCTTATAAACTTTTAATTTTATACGTTCCAACCTTTGACATTTTATAACAATATGTTAACCAATTTAACTGGAGAGTAAAAGATTTTTAAATATTATACATTAGCTGGTGCCCGCGACTTCGTCTGCGTTAGATTTATGATCAATATTTGGGCTTTAACGTATCCTATGATGACCTTTTCCGTGACTCAAACTATCTCTCTAGCAAATTCTATCCACATCGGTTTTATGGTTTAGCCGCGAAAGCGTATCAAAGAAACAACCAAACTAATTTTCGCATTTGTAATATAAGTAAGAAGTAAGATAAGATGGCGTATATGACATGAGCACTATGAGAAGTGGTGATGGTCCTTTACCGTTGGCCTGATTCGCAAGCTCAAGGTCGCACAGAGTGCTATGGAGAGAGCAATGCTCGGTATTTCACTACGCGACCGAATCAGTAATGATAAAATTCGTAAACGGACAAAGGTAATCGGTAACCTTTGTTCCTCACACAATAAGCAAGCTGAAGTGGCAATGGTTAGGCCACGTCCTTCCAAGTACTAATAACGGATGGGGAAGAAAGGTCTTCGAATGGAGACCACGACTCGGAAAAAATGACCTGAAGAAGACGCCGGAAACCGCTGTATTCAAAAGACCGGGCGGAGTGGTGCCGATTAGGGGAGGCCTATGTCGAGCAGTTGACTTTTAAAGGCTGATGACGGATGGATGGATGGATATGACATCTATGCAGTTTATGACCCATATGGCGTATTGGTCACTACTTCGTTTTTAGGAAATATTTAAACACACAACGTTTGGACGTCTTCAAAATCAATCCGACTGAACTTGAACCAGACTAATACAGACCGAGGCAATCAAATGTAGATTTTCAAGCGTTATCTCAGTAGACGGGCACCTCTCGCTCATGTGTGAATTGCGCCCTGGTTGGACCGAACTAGGTACACTTTCCTACGTGACTTGCTAACAACCTCGGACAAATCACTTTCTTAAATATTAATCGTAAAATATTTACATCTGTTCATCAAACAAAGCTGGTAATTGGCACTTTTTAAGTAGCAATTACAAGGTATCGAATACAATGAAATAAGTGAATAGCTTTTTACTGTTTTTGATAGTAGCACCACGTATGATACGAGTATGACTTGGATATGACGTATTATTATTTTACTTCTTATTGCATTTACAAAAAAACTTTTAAAAATGTACAGAAGTCGGTCTTATCTATAGCTAAGTAGCGATCCCTTTCAGACAAGTTTAAGGTGAGCAGATATAAAAAACAATTCTAAAAAGGTAGGGTTAGGGTTAGGTTAGGCCCCCACCAACAGGAAAGTAACGAAAGGTGATGGAATAAATAGTGAATTAACTAAATAACGTAAGACAAGACAAGATAGGACGTAGTTATCAACATTGGATTAAATGATTTATTATTAAATAGGCGAAAAAATATTTTGAAAGTTAGGTTCTTTTCCCAGATTTTCTTGACAGTTCGAATAAACTTCATAATATCACGAAATAATTAATGTAAAAAGCGTAATTTTTTTTCAGCTTACCAGTAAATAGTCTTATAAAAAACGTGTAATTAAATCTATCTTACACAAAGCAACTTATGTTACTTGAGTATACCAACTTAATGAACGTTTCTAACATTCTGGAAGCTGAAAACAGAATCAGAAACATATATGGATGGATGGTTGAACTCCACTCGAGGGGTTCTATTTTTGAATCACTCGTCTCGTGTCGAGCGCTCTATTTCAAGTAATATTCGTTCAACGTCCGAAATTCCGTATTTTTGAATCGCTTTTCTCAACCACTCGTTTGGCGGTGCGAATCATAACACATTATTACATACTTAATGTTTATTAAATATGTGTCAACTGTCATTGAGAGTATCTGTAAGTGTCCATTTGTAAATTTTATTTATTGTTTGAATGTAATTTATCACATTATCGATCAGTAGTCATGCCACTTTGATGTCGAATATGACATAGTAATAGAGCCCCAGGTGACATTAAGTAGGTAACAATCACGCCAAATTCGTAGAAAGTCGAACAACTCGGTGCGAACTAAAATACTTACAGTCAAACAGACGTAATGCCAAACGGCCGCGTTAATGAAACAAGACATTGCTTCACTTGGTCAATAAGACATACAGTTTTGGAGAAATTTACGTACAGATTTGGAGCAATAACTTCGTGCGCGAAATAAATAAGTACCTGGTATTGGGTGCATAAAAAGGAATTGTACTGTAGTTGATCCTCTCCCCGAGAGTGACTGGTGAGTTTTAGCACCTAAAATCATATTGCTATGTTATAATTATAGTTGACCTCATACGAGTATAATAATATCATAAAGTATAATTATGACTAATGTAAACGAAATTAACCTTTAAACTAAATACTATCTGTAAACTTAACTGAATATAAACATGAACATGTATGTAAATACACGTAATAAAATACGCGTACTTAGGAATAGCTTACTTAATTTTAAAGTGAACGAATGAAAGGTCAATACATTAATTTAATTTAAATGTGTTATTTTATGCTAAGATAGTAGCAAACGGGCATGCAGTCGCACCTTCAACTGCCACATGGACATATGTGACAAACTTCGAAACGAATTAAGTTATGATCAGAGGTTATGAAGTTTTATTTTTCATTTTACTTTGTGGGTGGTGCCACAGATTAAATAAAATAGAACCTTACGAAGTAAGTAAGTAAGCCTTGTAGTTGCATTCGTTTGAAGACGGACTAAAAAGTAACATGAAGTTAAAAAGCGTTCACTAGGTTAATGTGTATCAAATCCATTTTTACCTGTAGCAACGACCATCGTCAATTAATTTAATTAGAGCGAGAAAGAAGCGAGCAGAAAAAATTTGACTAATAAAGAAGAGGTATTAACATCAACAGAGAAAATCAAGTTTTATAAAATGGGTAAAAGTTCAAGTAAAATTAGGTCTTTCTGGGATTTCCAGTAAGGTAATACAAACGATTAGTTAGGTTGTCTGAAACTTGAGACAGTACACAATCAATGTTTAATTTACAGCCACAATTTACAAAACAACTGTACATGTCTGAAACCATTCCAAGCTCTCTCGGCTCACTTAAATTGAAACAGCAAAAAATATGATTGAAAATATGAGTATGTATGTCTAATGTATTTCCGTTATAAACTATTAACCGCAAGATGTTAGTCAAGACATACGACAAGCAAGACACTACAGTTTTATTAAATAAATACCATTTCTCTTTCTATAACCGAACGCGTGATCTGTAGCGATTGTGGCAGTTAGCGGGAGTTCGGTCAAGGATTGTCTGCGTACAGTGTTCCAAGTTCGACAATGACGAGGCGGAAATTACATTGTTATGTTTTTAATACTATCGCCAGCGAAAGCTAAGGTCGCAGGTCGCGTTGGCACACATTTCACAATGAAATTAAAAGTATAATGTCGAGTCTGATTCGTGCACAATCGCCTTCGGCATGTGTTGGTTGGTTCTGCTCTGAATTTGAATTGAAAATGTCACGATCTTCTAGAACCCACTAAGGTAAAGATTCACACGTCCTAGAATCTACGGATCGACGTTATTTTGCATCGAGATAGTTTATGGGTTGGAGAGTGACATAGGCTATCTGTGTAAAGATAGCAAACGGACATGCAACTCCACCCTTCGCTGTCGCCCATGACATCTGTAACAAAACTCGAATAGGACCGTAAAAGGAACTGGGGATATTAGTCCAGTTAGTCGTTGTTAGTGATAGACCGGTTAGTATTCGTTAGTAATGGTCCTGTTCGTAGCTGGCCACAGATGCTCTGTTACCCTTGAGGCATAAGGTGGTCGCCTCTTGTATTAGTGTAGCCGGCATCCACACCTTTCCGACCGAAACACAATTGTTGAAAAACAATAATTTCACGGCAGAAATTGGTGTGTCGGTGGTACCACCCCGGGCGAACGGTATACTGGTTCTAAAACCTGGTAAAATTAAACGTGGGCGAACCGCAGACAAAATCTAGTATTTTTTGAAGCATGAATCTTTTATGTACCTAATATGATAAAGCACTAATGCATTATAGAAGATCTTGACATTTCAAATTGAGATTTTATGAATATGAATGTATAGACTGTGCCTCGACTAGTCGATGTTTAACTTTCAAGAGCGGGGCAAATTGATATTTTCCTTCATATCTCTCTTCAAACCGCCTACTGTTCATAGCGGTTCGTAGTATTCGTACACAGATTACGTGTGGTGAAAATATAATACTAGGAAATCGCTGGAAAACTAAGCTTAATCTTCACTTTGATTTGCAATTTTAAGCATTGCATTTTTTGCATTTGTAGCTTTGAATGTTCAGCAAGCTAGTATAATATCAAAAACAACAATTATGGTCTCTCTGACTCAGTTGTTACTTCCCTACTGTTGTAGTGAGTTACGTTCAGATTTTTTTTACTGCGAATATGTCAAGTTTTACAGCTAACAAGGCTTTATAAGGTCAGTATCTCTACTTTCTTATCCTGCTAGAATAATTTTAAAGTCAAAAAAGTTAAAGTTTTTTGTGTTTGGTTATCTTTAAACAGTTATAATCTAGCTGTCAAGTTAGTAGTTCTTCACAATCTTTACAATTATAGAATAGAATAACTCTATTGAAGTACTACACCACAACACAGATGATTTAAATAGGCTAATACAATATAAACTTTACAGCTATCCGTAAAAGCACTAAGATGTCCCCAACGAGTACGTCGCTGTGCCATTCACCAAATAAAAGGGATTGCTTGCGCTCAGCAATTGATGGCTTTGTTAAAATCCAAAGCGCTAATTTTCAGTGCTGCCAATTAACTCTTAGATATTTGGGAAGTACATACAATTTCGAATTATAAACATTCCATGTGACATGGATACTTGTTAATATTGCATGGTCATAAACAAGATGCATTGAATCGACCCAAGTGGAGTGGTGTTGAAAGTGGGTTAACATTTGTATTTTACAAGCTTGTATTATTTGGAGAATCAGCTGCTTGTGAGTTTCAATATGTACCTACTCGAATCATAATCATAATAGAAATTCCAAGTCACATACGCTCACCGTCACTTAATGGTCTGTCATAGCCGGGGAAGATAGCAATATCACTTTATTTACAGAGTGAGACTGCTATGATATTTGTTTTATTTACACAATTGGTCACACATCAGTCATCAGGGATACTGTGACCTGCTTCGAATAGGGCAATTACTAACCTATCTCAACTCCGATAGTCCTATTACTAGCGAATAGTTATCAACTAATAGGTATTACTATTTAAAAAAAAATTGTTTTGTTTTTTTAAATTTTAGTAAGGGGTGGAGCCATTAACAGACTATACCAACCGGAC
>DWLO01002585.1:0-12282 GCA_018245335.1 Dalla quadristriga | reverse complement strand
AATACTCACTAAAAAAAGACCGCAGCACCCTCTGCGTCGGTATGAGACGCCACGGGATCGCTTACGCATTACTACCGTGGCGCCTCGACGCGCGCCTTTTGGCTCCTACGTAGGGCTGGTCTTCTATGGCGGGTGAAGGAGTTGCGCAATTAAGTTATCTTAAGTATATAAAATTGTAATCAATACATTTGTACCTACGACATAATATTCATACATTATGATACTTACTACATTTGATAATACCACAATTACTCTCAAGTTTGTAACAGATAATTCTGACAAATAGCCTTAGTACCCTTACCTGCCTTCCGTACTTTGTTTAGTTCATTAACTGTTTATGTATTTCCTCTCCTCCGTTTTACTACCTATCCAGCTATTTCATTCAAAATACTCAACATGATTAGACTAGCGATTTGAAAACTAAATAAATTAAACGAATACTGGCTTTTATCGGTTTCCGTTCTATTGAATGTTAAACTGCAACCAGCAGCCTTTGTGTAATGTGTAAGCAATGAACTATAACATTAGAATATACTTATATTATAACAATGATTATATTACAATTTCATGTCCATAATATTGTATTAGCGACTAAGTAAGATACTGGATGTCCGCGTCGTGTGGTGACGGCAGAACAATACAATTGCAAACCCCCCCCCCCCCCCCCCCTCTTCCCGCGGGTGTCGTGCGAGGCGACTAATATCAAAGCCAATTAAAAACATTACTTTATGTACCTACTTAATAAAATAGACCCGATGGAAAGTCTTGTAGTAAGCATCGTTGCTAACTCTACCCACGCCCAACCGATTAGTAACCTATTTTGGAGAAAGACAGATAGCTATCCACGTGTAAGACGGGAAAACCGTATTATCTGACTGGTCGATTTTACAACATATAATTATTGTATTTAAAGTAAGACGCATAACGATTTGCTAGCCACATACTATTACCTACATATTGCATTCAAGTGTCATTTATGAAACGAGTCACACAACATCGCAATGTTTCCAATATGCCTGTTGTCTAAAAATTAGGTCACGTTCAAATTGATTGAGCTCGTTATTATAAGAATTGGTATTAATTCTTTGTTATACCTTTAAACATGTGGTACCTACTGAAGGCGGACTTAATACAAAAAACATTATCTCCAGTCAACATTTGGGCCAAGTAGATATCAGCGAAGGCGGCAGACTTATAAAAATATTTGACTCATAAAACTCGTTGTGGTATTCTCGTCCGTCCGCCCTCTCGCCTTGAAACTTGTAACTTTTAACATTCCATAATAAGCACATCGGTGAGCATATTAAAAGCTAGTCCTCAGACAAGTCCTACTATCAAACCCAAAATTGCCGACACAGTATGCCAGGAAAATTGCTCAACTCCATACTTGTCATAGGCCCACGACATCTTAGAAGAAAGCTTCTAAAAAGTTTCATTTATCAGACGAAAAACTTGTAACAAAAGTCACGACATTGGCTTTTCTAATCGCGAAACAATATACACAATAAAAAACACATTGTCAAACTTCGCAGTTCCGACGCAGCAAAAAAAGTGTATTCCAATAACCACGACCTTGGATGGGTACCACCTACATCTTAAAGCGAGCAGAGAAAAAATTTGCATCGAAGCAATGCCAAACGAGTAACAAAATGATCATTTACTTTAATAATAATAATCATCATTTATTTCAGACAGAGTCCATAAATTAAAAATACAAATTACAATTAGCATTGGTAAAAAAAATCCTTAAAACTATGTTAACATACCTACACAAAAATTCTCAATTAATCAAATTTCAATTGGTATAATGTCAAGTTATTTCAAATTATTACTGGGCAGGTTATCAAAATGATGTCAAATAAAATCAAATAATAATAAAATCAAATAATGTAAAATAGAATTAATGAATAATTTTAATTTACTTGTTATCAATATTAATTTAATTAACTTTACCAACATTCTTATCATCAACAACCTATCACACAGGCACACGCGCTTTTGAGAGCCTTAGGAGAACTTTCAGGCATCAGTTATCTCCACGGTAATGGAAAACTTTTCACCATATAAGCAAGATTTTTTCTTACTTAAACTTAAACTTAAGCTGCTACAAATATTTGTTAACAGTCTGTTGTCTGTATTAAGGGGAAGTCGCTTTGTTTCAGGTTTTTTATTATTACATTCACTTGTTTCGAGTTATGTTCACCGGGAATCTTGCGTCTCCCATACCAGCAGCACAACTTAATTCGTCTGTCGCTTAACGTGTCTGGGTAAAGCAAGTCATCAATGAAGATTAAAAAGGTCCCGCGGTGACGAGAAAACGAGAAAATAAGAGGAAATCGTATTAATTCGCACGACATTGTTTCTTTCATCCTTTACTGCCACTGGCTCCAAATTTAATCATCTCAGGGTATATTTGTGGGCGGGAAACTAGTTTTTCATTAGCGACTTCATCAGCTTCAGTGAATAAATTTTCCTTGAGGGCGCAATAGTAAAAAAATATGTTTTTTTTAATAGGTTTTAGCCTAACGAACAAGCAGACGGGCAGATGGTAAGTGGTCACCGTCGCTTATGGACACTCGCAACACCAGAGGAGTTACCAATGCGTCGCCGGCCCTGACAGAGAGTTTTGGTTGTTTTTATAAAAACCAATACAAATACAAATATACTCCTATATATATACACATTATATTGAATAATAGTTACTTCTACTAACATGTCGAAGTAATAAACAAAGCGTTAAACGGATTAGATTTGGACGAAGAACTATCACAGAAGTTTTATAAAAATTCTATTACAGCTTGTCTTGCGTGCCATTCTTTACACAAAACAATCCAATCCACTTTTCTCTGGCAATCCACATTTCTATGTTATCAATTAACCAGATTTGGCCACTTTTTTAATAAGAAGGCATTTACTACATTTGTATTGGTCCAGTCGAGTTGAACATGGGCCTATTTTTACCAACTACGGCTAAAACTATAAAACAGTATAAGTAAAAGTTGAAGTAGGATCGTAAAAATGGCCGTAAAATAATACCTTCAATACTAGCAGTTCAAAAATAATTCTTCTTTCTGTATTTACTGTGGGACTTGAGTAACAAACGTGTGCTGAGGACGCAGGCAGTAACAGGGTTGACACCGAAAGATACAAAAATATATATTTTTATTATTTAAACGGACATAAAGGTTCTGAGTAATTTAAATAGTCAGTGACATTTACATCTATGTAAGTGAGCATGATGCGGACGCATCTTTATACAAAATAGCCTTTTCAAATCTTTAAAATTGTATCCGAGGATGACAAGATCACATTGATTTCATCCTTAGCCAATATTTCATGCCCGGCCGGCCGCCTGCCTGTCTTTCTAGCCTGAAAAATTGCACCTACACAACAATGTGGCTAAAATGTAATGGGAGGTGAATAAAATATTGTATTCATTGGCTATGTTTATTATTTACGTCTGTCACGCGAAATATATTAAAATTTTAGATTGCACAACCCTGGTCGGCGATAGTAAGCCTACTTTATAAGGGAATGTGTTCATTGTAGGCATTCCTCAAGTGCCCTTAAATTCCATCACTGAAAATTACAATAATAAGATTTTTTTGTTGCCTTAAATTGCTCTTTGGTAATTCCATTGGGATAACGGTTTTACTTGACTTGGCTAAAACTTTTGATACAGTCTCAATCCCACGCCTCGTAAAAAAGTTGAAAAATAAGAAATAAGAGGACGACCGTAAAACCTATTTGCAGACTACCTAACAACAGGAAGCAAAGAGTTAGATTAAATACTGTCTGGGTGATGAAGTAACCACGGCGTACGGTATTCCACAGGGTAGTATCGTCGGTCCAAACGTATTCCTGGTTTATATAAACTAGGTTGGAGATATCTATATTCTCATAAGAATACAATCACTCATATGAAAATCACTAATAAACGTTAATTTTCAGAGGGTACATTGTACAAAGGTACACAGTAAGTAACAATATAAAAATATTAACACTAATGAGGGTAGTTAATAAAAAAAAACGTTCGTTCCATACTCGCGCTCAACAAAAGCATCGTAGATCAAGCATGTCTGGCAGTGGCTCATACCAGTGTGGTGCGTGGGTTATGTCTTAGTCGATCCCTAAAAGTAAACATTAATTTGCATCGTGAGGACACCTGCTGCATGCCTGAGAGTTCTCCATAATGTTCTCAAAGGCGTGTGAAGTTTGCCAATCCGCACTTGCCAGCGTGGTGGACTATGTCCTAACACCTTGAGAGGAGACCTGTGTTAAGCAGTGAGTCATTGATGATGATGATGATGAATGAAAAATCAGGACTTGATCACTAGTCAGTCAGCAGGGAAACTAAATAAAAGTGTTTAAAACTGCTTATTCAGCCAACATTTTCTCTCCGATTTCCGAGCGCACTTCACGTTTTTACTCCAAATTTATAACCTTCAAAGTTAATGTGAGCATAATTCAGCAACCACGGCTTCTTAAAATTAACGGGTCAAGAGATTAAATTAAAATCGCATAAAATTCAGGAATAAAATGTCTTATTTTTTTTGGTTTAGTAAAATATTACTAGTTTTTCAGATTATCCACATGCGATTTCAAATGTTGGTTTTCCTGCATGTACATTTATTAGGACTAAGTTGAACACTAAACTTACCTAACTATAACACCACATTATGTCCTGACATTGCCCGCGGCGTCTGGCTGGCTGGCTGCAATCCATTTTGGCCCACTACACTGGTCTCTCTTCACAACTGGAGGAAGCCTGGAGCGTACTCTACCACGCTGTATTGTGTATTGGTGAAGGCGTTAGCAGCCACCCCGCGGCGGCTACTGCGTAAAATTCATTTTTATTTACATACAAACTTCCATTCCCTATTCTGCCACCTAAGGGACTAGGTAAAAAAAGGTATAAAAATTAGACCAGTAGACCTATGTCCTTTTCCCGAATCCAAGTCGCACTTGGACAGTTTTTATTATTGCAAGACAACCATCAACTATTTATTCCGAGCCAATACAACCACATATTCCAAGCCAAATGGGCGGTAGCGGCTACTTATGACCGCTTCATGTCGTTTGCTATTTTCATCCCTTAAAAAAACAAATTGGTTTAGCGGCACAAATAGCGGTGTAGGAATTTATAAAACAAATAATTATCAAACGCTCACTAACCACATAGTGAATCTGAATGTGTGATATAAACGTAATTGCTCAGGTTTTTCCCGCCGCTTAATGCTAAGAGCTTTTCAGCACCGGCGTAAGCTTTCTTCTCATTTTAATTTCAAAGACTCATTTTATGAACCAAAACCTCCAACGTTAGAAAAGTAATAGTCGTCTTGTTAGCATAATAAAAATCTACTGCGAGATAGTATCTTTTTTCTTCAAAAACATTTTTATAAGGCAATGTAGTGAGTAGATAATTATACCACAAACAAAAAAATTACTGTAAAACACTGACCAAAAATGAGCCTATCAAAGTGATATCTACACTGTGGCCAAGTACACTGAAAAAACTTATTAACTAGAGAAAGAGCACATCAGCTCCTTTTTCCATAACGTCACTTCACTCCTTCTTTCATGGGCAAACTGCTCTTTTATTTTTATCAATTTCTTACAGTGTTCTAAGCTACTTAACAACTACTTAAGCTTAAAAATTGACTTAAAATCGTTAGAAAAACGAAAAACACGTTTTCATAAATTATAGGTATATCGTATTTCTTATAATAATTTGTGATGTTAGTCGCCAATTCACATCCACATTCATAACTCGCGTATTTTTATTTTCATACACTTAAGCCCCATTTCTAAGCGGACGTCTATGTCTCAGCCAGCCGTAACGTTGTGCCTATGTCGTAAGGGGCCATCCATGCCAAATTTCAAGTTTGTAGGAAGGTCGTTTCGTAGTTATCGTGGAGAATGAGTTGTTATTCTCTTTCACACATACATTACATGTACCTAAATGTTATGTGTCTCGTATGTCAATACTTACTTTGCGCGCCGTGTGTGCCGTGTGGTCACGGCAGAATACATTTGTGTGTAATGATATTTTGAGATTTACTGATGAGAAATCTGTTTACACTAATGATATTGAAATATTCTTATTGATTCTTATTTATATTCGTCACCAAATAAACATAACATAAAATTTTAAACTTTAAAAAAATTCATCATCGAAACACGAAGGTACGAAGCGACTAAGTTATATTCCATAACAGAGAACGAGCAGCAACGTCCTCTGTGCAGCAACTACCATCTACTGCGTTCACCAACCTACTTGCCCAGCGTGGTGATTATGGGCAAATCCTACTATTTTTGGGAGAGGCCTTTAATTCCGCAGTGTACAGGCTGTTCAAGAAGATGTCAATACTGAGCTCAAACGTTTCACATTTAGGTCATTAGGTCATTTACTTTAGTATGTTCCATGCTATACATGCTTATGAAAGTGAATTAAAGTTGTAGGCATCTTGTCCATTAGAGAGTGGGCGAGTGTAAAGTTTCGATATTGCTATTATGAGCAATTTTGCGCCTGACATACTACCGTGACCACGTGACTTATTTACTTATTAAATTTGTTATTTTTTTAAACTATATTACACCTCACTAACGATTAGTACAAAAGGCGAACTTAATACGGATATTGTATATCGGTTGGATGTCCACATCACAATCGTTCCAGATTCGAGACCAAGCCCCAATTACCAATTACCGACGCAGCGTTTGTATGTTTTTTACTTTTGGCAGTCACTGTCAGAGTTATCAATTTCATTAGTGCTAGGTACTAACAATGATCATTTGTGACGTATTTACGGAGATGCTGCTTTTTGTTAAAGATCGCGTGATGAACTAAATTAAAAGGAATGATTCGCAGTTTTAGATACCGCTATAGTGTAGGTAGGTAGGTAGTTAGGTAGGTGTAGTGTATCCGTAAAAGATGAAAAGATGGAAGCACTATCGTCTCTTACACACACAATCTGTGACAATGTAGTGTAGATGTATTGTGGGTAGATGATAATTAATAGAGTAGTCACGTATTGCAGAAACGTCACTACTCACTACGTTCAGTTAGTGTTGGGAAGTGCTCTTGTGCAGACGTGCGCAGTCTGGGCTATACGTAGCGAAACGAAGTGTGTCAGAATAGGACAAGTGTATGTGCACTTGGCCAGGATCATGAACTACGGCCTAACCCTGCTCATACTGAGAGGAGACCCGTGCTCAGTAGTGGGCCAGTGATGGTTTGTTAATAATGATGATGATGAATATTATAAATGCTAAGAAATACACATCCAAATATACATACAAATGCACAGAAATAGTTTAGGGGTCGGACAATAAGCTTCATACGCTACTTAGCTTTTTATCCCGTGAAATCCCGTAGAAAAACGGTTCCTGTGGGATATAAATGAGTGTTTTACATGGCCGGGCCGCGGACACAGCCCAGTAAATAAATGAACAATTAAATGAATGAATAAATTGACAGCTAATGAAACTGTGTACTTACCCGTCCAATCGTGAACATTAGTCATTGTCTATAGGGTAAGAAAAATCGAAAACAGTACTTATTGAATATATTTGAATGCTTCGCAGTGGGCATGAATAATAGAGCCAATTTGCGGTTTTAGCATTAATTGCGCGGTCAACTATTAGCCCAGTCCGTGGCTTCATGTCGTGTGAATAATGACAAGCCTGTCAAACCAATGTGCAATAGGTATCCCACTTGAATCGAAACCACAGACATATAAGTCAACCTAGTAAAGCGGCAGGTCCCGTGGATACAGATGCGTAATTAATATACCACTTATCCACCTCGAGTGGGAAAAATGGAATAGCCGGAACCTTATTCATTTGATAATAAATATATATACTTACTTTAAAAAGTTAAATATTAATATAATCGATATCGTGGATAAGGAAGACCACAAGTATCTTGCGTGAAGATTTTCTTTTGCTTTTCTAACAAATAGTTTTTTTATTTATATTAATAAGATAGCAAACAAACATGCAGCTCCACCCATCCGCTGCCGCCCATGACATCCGAGACAAACCTCTAATAGGACCGTAAAAGGAACTGGGGATGTTAGTCCAGTTAGTATGAGATGTTGATAGGAATGGTAGTTGGTCAGTATTCGTTAGTATGAGGACTATGAGAGAAAGGACTGTTAGTGACTGTAAGTCCTGTAAGTCGGCGTTAGTCTGGTTTGTAGTGGTTAGTATTGGTCCTGTTCGAAGCTGACCACAGATGCGTGGCTACCCTTGAGGACTAAGGTGATCGCCTCTTATATAAGTGTAACCGGCATCCACACCTTTCCGATCGAATCACAATGTCAAAAGGATGTGTATGATTGCACAATATTGCATATGCAAGAGGCGACCATATCAGTCCTCAGAAGTATCTGTGGTAAATTCCAACCAACAAATACTAACTGGATTATCAATCAGAGCATGGGTTGTTTCAGTGTTGATTCTAACTTGATAGTTAATCAATCAATATCAAAACTAATTCCGGACTAAACTACAGATTCAGAATAAGAAAATCACTTTTGATCAGGTTATAGTACTAATCACTAGTGATCAGTCACATAGACTTAGGAGGCATTTAGAGAAATATACTTGCGACTATTAAGTTTTAGTGGTATTAGTGATTAGTCAGTAATACCACCAAAATTGTAAATATTCGCAAGTAAATTTCTCTGAATACCGCGTCTAAAACGTTCACAAAGTAAACTGCGTCCGCCGACCGCTTTGTACACGCAGCCCTCACAGGTGCTCCACTTAGCACTCCGCGCTTTTATTTCTACAAAATCAGAATAAAAGTCATTCCTGGAGGCATCTAGGCGACCTCGGCTGAATTTGTTCCGGTTTCATATTTTATTGCTTTCCTCCAAATGGCATTTATATTCTCATATGGCACTATTTGCCTAGATTTTCTTCATTTTGATCGTGTATACGAAGAATCTGTAGGTATCGACGTTCTTACACATAATATTTGCATAAAGTCACGCGTATTACGTAACTTCAGTGCGCTGCGGCGCTAGCGAGAAGGTAATGGCGTTTGCCATCGAAGTTTTCAATCTTACAGGGCCTTTACTTTATCTTACATGACTCACACTTCTTGGTGAGAAACATGTAGATATTTTTAGTTTTTAAGTGATTATAATAACAAACGGGCATGTAGTCCCACCATCCACTGTCGCCCATGGACATGTGTGACAAACTTCACATAGGACTGTACGAGGGACTGTTAGTTAGTTAGACCTGTTAGTATTAGGTGTTAATAAGAATATTAGTTGGTAAGTATTCGATAGTAACAATAGGTATAAAATAGGAAAATAATGGCTTAGATTGAATGTCTCAACGAAGATACCAAATTTAAACTCCACGCATATTCCCTATTATTATTATTTTAATAAGTGACCTCCGAAGCATCCATGTTTTGCTACAAACCGTCCTCGATCTTCTCTTGCATTCACTGTTAGTTTGGATTCTCTACTGTTTAAGATACACAAGACTAAGTGTCAAAGCTAAGTTAGCCCTAAGTTCGATCCTGACTTCACCATTCGTTGTTCGAGCCATTCTCTGCGGTGTCTTCCATCTCGGAAGTTAAGAACCTGCGCATCACTTAAATAGGTACTTTTCACAGATGCAGCTCGCTGACTTTTGAAAATAGCTGTTCTTGCAAAAGTTTTATAACTTACGATATTCGCTACTTAATTTTATTTTTAACTAAACTTTGCCCACACCCGCGTAATATTCATTTTTCCATATTATATTTCACCCCCAATGTTTACCCTTTAGGAGATTTTAGCTGATGGTTTATTTCTGAACGCATCTACCATCTACCACCTACTTCCCGATATCCAATAAAGCGGGGGTAGAGTACAAACAAACTCCTAGGCAACCGCGCGCGTCAGGACAAGTCCAACTCTGTGTGCTTCCGTCTATTTCGCCGCAAATCACTTGTAATCAACAAATTTAATGTCTGTACGATAACTACTGTGCGAGTGATTATGATCTATACAATTTATCGAGCAAAATCAACGAATTATTGACATTGAAAGGACGGAGTACGTGCGCGTGACCGATCACCTGCACGCGGGGTATATTGAACCAGGTACTCCCATACTTTTTCTATACCCAACAATAGCCTATGTCTCTCTACAGCCCTTACACTAACTACCTCTTTGCAAAAAATTATGGCGATCCGTTGCTCAGTGGCTACATCAGAGAAAGGCAAACCAACAAACACACTTTCGATGGATGTATTGAAGACTTCGTGGCGTGGAGACTGGCGTAGGCAGTGACCTTGACTTAGAATCACCGACCAATCCCATGTTGACCCCTAATTACCTATGGCGCGATAGACAATACCAATCGTAGTCATCGGCTTAATAAATTTTAAACCTGTGGAAAAAGTCGATACCCACAGAACAATAACTATAACCAGTTATTGATCTGAGTCAAAACCCACAAAAAATAATCTAGGACCGAGCAATCGCTCCGCTGTATCTGTGACCTTTTATGACAATAGCTTATGTGAAGACACACACTCACTGCAAATACACTCGGGGGTCAACACAATACACTTTATAAACACACTAAATTAGAAAATATATACAATATAAACATAAAAAGGTATACAAAAGACGACATTATGGCTAATAAGCGGTCTCTTCCAGGTAACCTTTGGGGAGAGAGCGGTAGTATGCAAATATTCGGTTTATTTCAAAGAGTGCGAATAAAATAACCATAAGTGTAATCGAATATTAGATCTTATCATGGTCGTCGAGTGTCAAAAATTCGACTACCTGACAGCTTCCGAGTCGGTTCGACACGGTACGACACGACACGACACGACACGACACGACACGACACGACACGACACGACACGACACGACACGACACGACACGACACGATAGACGGTACGACATTGGTTCTCTGTTCTTTTGTTTTACATGATCGACCCCTTAGATAAAATCAAATGGGAGGAACGGTTTTCTCATATATTGCGTTACAGAAAATGGTCTAGATGCAATATAACGCCATGATACTTATATCGTAGGTGTGTTGTGTGTGAGCATTGCGATGTTTATTCATCTCTTATTCGCTAAATGTGATTGACGAAACCTATGCGGTGTATGCGAACCAATGAGCGCGTGCAATCGCGTCACATGGTCAATTAAGTACATATGGAGCGATTATATTGCTTGAATAGAGTATAGTTATAATGAACCGAGCACCGAGGGAACCTGCTGCTTATATTAATAAATGTTAGGTATTACTGAGTAATTTCTCAGGCGAATGAGCGTGTTATTTTGGCTACAGACTTTGCGTTTCGACTGAAATGGGTTTGCCAGTCGCTACCAGCTACTGATTTTGAAATATCGGATAGTTTACATTTGCTGTAAGATTGAAAAAACATATCAGTTAAAATATATAATAAACTAGGTACCAGAAACATTAACAGAAACATAAAGACGTACTTAAATCACAAATGATAATAAAATAATTGATATAATTGTAGCAAAAAGTAGACATCATAATTAAATAATATAACACAATCTATCATACAACAATATATTAAAACGAACTAAACCAAATTGATGGCTAATTATAAATTTGACTTACTGAAAAGAAAAAAATAAATAAAAAAAGCATTCAAACTACAAAGTGTCCTTCTCTCCTCTAATTTGCTGTGCCCTGTAGGCTTAACCACCTATTGTAACAAATATCATGAAATGCAACATATATATGAATATGAAACATTCAAACGGTATTCTTTCGGCCCCCCATATATTTTAACTAAGTTTATATTGTGTACGATATTAGCATCTATCGATATATTTGTGTGCTATATATATACATACACTTTCTCCTGTGTGCGCGTGAGTGAGGCCTTACGTTCGGTGTCATTAGTCTACCGTGATATGATAGATTTTGGGTGTTCTAAGTACCTATATGTGTACACTTTTTAGCGTGCGTGTGAAGTAATGCCTTACTTTGTTTATTGTCTAGCGTCTATTGTGAGGTCTTAGTTACGTTGACTGAGATACGCCCCTTATGCTGAGTGGTCTTGCAACAATTCTAAGTGGAACCTAATCAAGGAGCAAATAGACTGCTTTGTGTCCTGAATGTGGGGGAAGAAACAAAGCCTTCTCAACGCAAATCATATGTATCAATGCAATGCGCGTGTGCGAGTTACGAGCATACAGACAGAGCCCTATTTTCCAACTATATAAAATAGTACTGACAGCCTGTGTTGCGAACTCCGGAAATCATACCGG
>DWLO01002584.1:0-12283 GCA_018245335.1 Dalla quadristriga | reverse complement strand
TTCATATACATAAAATAAAATAAAAAAGCCTTTATTTCTACTACTTAAGTTAACAACTAAAACTTTAATTTCATCAATTATTTTAATTTTACTCTTACTTCAAATATATTATCTCTCTAACTTCCAATACAAACAACACATTCTACTATACTACCAATACATACTACCAATACATACTTCCAATACATTCGGGTATGTGTTGTGTATCGATTATTTATTTATTTTATGTGTATATCTATTCAGTAGTAATCGCCTCGGCGGCGTAGGCCTCCCCTAAACCTTTCCACTCTGCTCTATCTCTAGCTCTTTTTATCAACTCTAGTTCACTCCTTTGGGTTGAAATATCTCGCCATCTCATCATTTGCCTACCACGTTTCCTGTGGCCTTCCCATGGAATCCATTCCATTACTGTTTTATCCACCTTGTGTCGTCCAATCTGCAGACATGATCCGCCCAATCTTTCATATAACAAAACAATAACGACAAAGTATTTTCAGGAAGCAAATATTATTAATATTGTATTTTCCAGGGATCTGCAAGGATTGTGTTATATGTGCATGTGCATAAGTATGGCACTCGGATTTCTATCTCTGGGAGTATTGCAACTTAGCCCTAACTTTAGAGGCGAAATTTGTACGGTCACAGGTAAAAAACTTATCTATCAAAACGCTTCGGTTTAAGTTTACCTGTACACATAAATTCGGAATTCTAAAAATATGCATTGGTTTTTTTTTAGGCTTTTTGGTATACTTTTGGATGATGGCTACATTTTTCTGGATGAATGTTATAAGTATAAACGTATATCGAACAGTTTTGTAAGTACCATGAACTTCAAATACACGTGAGATACACAATACATACGTAATACATGAATAGAGTTTGAAGAATTAGCTAATGCATTTTAATACAATAAATAAAAATGTTAATCAAATATTATGTACGCTTAACGATGTTTTTTTTTATCAATAATTATTTAATGTTTTCCAGAGATGCCACCTATTTGAAGAAAACGGAACGGAAACAGTATTTCTTCTACAACTGCTATGCGTGGGGCTTCACTACTTTCTTTCTGATTGTCTCGCTAAGTACTAACTTTGCTGAAGGGAACCACTGGAAACCTGGTATTGGCAGTCAGTCCTGCTGGTTTAACGGTGAGATTAGAATTTTATACATAGTACTACTCCCCTCCTTTTACTATAAAATCATCAAGTTATATTTTTTTGGCCTTACACAGTCAGCGCCTGTGGCCCAAAACAAACTTTTATCTGTCTGCATTCGGAATTTAAAACAATTTCAAAGACCCTACGTGACATTCCATAGATACTTACTCAAGTAAGGCAGTCAAATAAACACACTGGCCGTTATCATGTTATAATTTAAATTTTTAGGGCGCACTGAAACTTGGATCTTCTTCTATGGGCCGATTGCTATACTGATCGCTGCTAATGTGCTTCTTTTTATTATGTCTTCCTTTAACTTATGGCAGCATACGAGGAAGTACGAAGTGAACAAGTTGAATAATCTTAAACACAGGTTTGCATATTCTTCTCATACTGATTTAAATATTTGCAGGTCTTTCAAAATGATTTATAGTAATTAGTACTTTTATTTACTTCATCATAGGTACAGAATTCCACTTCCACAAATTTTTCTTCATTTATAGGATTATGAACCTAATTTTTGTACATGTTTGTTGACTATATGATCTAATTAGTACAAAGACTCTCATTACTTCACGGAATTATTTTTAAAACATAGTACCAGTATTATGTATACTATGTATTGAATAGTAAGTAAGTAATAATTTCTAAAAATCCAAAATAAGTTTCTTGATCCGTTATATAACATCTATATTATTATAGATGTGTGAAAAAAATAAAATTGGCGCTTGCGTTGATTAATTTAATGCGCGCGCTCACTATAGTAATTTAAGTTAACGAAATAGTTGCATCACTGTCATTCGAAAACTCCATAGTCTTCCGTGATTGGTCGAGATGAATCGAGGTATCCTCTTAAGAAGTGCCTGGAATCCGAGTCCCGAGCTCCAGAGCAGAGGTCGAAATCACAGAAACTAGGCGATTACCGTTTACTGTTTAGTTATATGTATAGTTATTACATTTTCTGTGTTGTAGTGTAATTCTGCAATAAAATTATATTCAATTCTACTAATAATCATTTTGCAGGTTCCTCGTGTCGCTAAAATTATTCCTGGTCATGGGTATCTCGTGGATATTCGAGATTGCTAGTTTTGCACACGGAGAATCCCACATTATTTGGTAAATAACATTTTATTATAAATTGATACATAGCCAAATTTCGATATCAATGTCGAACGAATTGTATGCTTGTTTAAACGATTATTTCCTTTTACAGGAAAATAATGGACATCTTCAATTGCCTGCAAGGCATCGTCATATTCCTAATTCTGGTGGTGTTTCGAAAACGTGCAATGCAAGGGTTGGCTGATGACAATTGCTGTTTGCTTTTTACACGACCTTTGGCCGAAAAACTCAGCCCTCACGACGAGGATGACGATCAACAAATATTAGCTGATGAAACTATGGAAGTCAGGCTCAATTAACCGCGTTGAGAGACTCCTACTCCAAAGATCTTTGTATGAATTAAGAGAGTGATTTCCTTTCCAGTTATTTTAATTCTTTCATTCGAACTCCTATTCAGATTCAGATTTCAAAACTAAAAATGCAACTACGTAAGATTGTACATTTCTATAGGTTCTGATACATTATGCAGCACAGCACCTATGAACTTTCGTTACTGTGACGTAGGTACATTGTGTAGTGCAATGTATAATCAGAGTCAAAGACATAAAAGGGATCTAAAACAATAATTTAAAAAAATATATATACGTAAATATAAGACAGTAGTTTTTATAGCTTCTTTTTGCAGAAGATACCCAGTTTATACAATTTGATTATACCATTAAAATACCTAGCCTTAGTATAAAGTTCAATCTGCTCGTTGTTCTCAATAATTTCCATTTTATTAAATGGCTAATACCCTCGTACCTACCAATGGGAGAAGAGAATTAATGTCACGCTAATTCCAAAATGCTATTCATCTAACACATGAGTACCTATTGTTATTATGAATGTAATGTTAATATTATAATTGTGCCATACATTAAAATACAATTAGTTAAGTAAGTATATATGCAATTTTAAAATGTTATTATAATAGCTATGTTATTTATAAGTGACTAGCATTTACTAATGTAAATACTAGAATTTGTTTACATCAAATACTTTTAAGCTTCAATGGTTCCTTATAAATAATGATAAAAAAAGGCTCTGTACCTAGGGAAATATTAAATATTGTCTAAAATGTTTGTTATGTTTTCTTGAGACTAAAACTATAAAATTACTTTAATTATAAATTGAAAACACCAAACATTAAAAAATCTATGAAAAAAAAATCCGACTTCGAGAGTGTATGTATGTATAGTCTTACCTCTTTCATCCCGGCCATAATAAATGCATAATGCGTCGACGCATAGGTTTAAAAACTCAGGGTGTGTTAGCCCGGATGAAGGAGAGCGAAGTAGTAAAAGAGGGAGAGAGAAACTTTTGTTCTTTACGAAATTACGAATCGTCTACGAAAGTGCTTATTTGGTAATAGCCCTACAGATTATTGTTATAACTAAAAAGCTAATTACTAGTTTTCATTGTTTATTGTACTATTCTAATTTAAAATGTGATAAAGACAAATACTGAGAATATCGCCCACATTGCAAAATGAGTATACTTCATGCATATTATGCAGATTTATATGTATAGGGAGCACATATTTTGTCACTCAGCTCAACTTTTGCGATAAGATTTAGTCTTTATTTTCAACTAGATACATGTGCTTAAAATAAAAAGAAGGCAAAAAAAAATGCGTGGTGCGACTCACACTTGACATCACACTGTGTGCGTTTTTCAGACTACTTGTATATAATTATTTCAAACACACTGTACGCGTGCGAGGCGGTGACGCGGCCTCGCATTGCGATCACATAAACTGTTTCGGCGGCAGCGACGGGTTAAGTAAAGTCCATCCATCTTACTTCTAACTAATATTATCGTCTTCACGACTAAACCAAACTACCGATCTTCATAGAATTTGGTAGAGAGATAGTTTGAGTCACGGCGGTAATTGAATAGGTACTTTGAATCCAGAATAAATATAGTGCCCGAGGGAATGCAAATATCATAAATTTATGGCGGGCGAAGGCGCGGGCAATAGCTAAGTAGTGGTTTAATGTTTACATTTTAGTTAAATTAACCTTTTTAGGTTAGGTACCTACTTTTAAAGTCATTTAACCAATGCATTTAGCACAAAGCATATCATTTATACCTACTAGATTTTGGCCGGCCGCAGACTTATCTGGCGTATTTTATTCGATCAGTGGTCAGTCAAATGGCGGTCAGTAAATCAAATAATGGAAAATTCGTTTGTTATAAGTAGATAAATAAGTTATGTCATCTTATTTCACCTTATTTACTAAACGGCAGTATGGTGCTTGATACTTTGGCCTGTACACACAACGTCGTCAAAATGTCAATGTGACAAAACTGCTAAGGAAAAAAATTATAGCGTAGGTATTGCGATCGCGTAAATCGCGTTATCGAACGAAAAGAAAGACGTTAAACGAGGCGAGTTACAGAAAACTTAAAAACAAAGTAAATTCCAAAGAATAATTTTAAGATGACGAAATCAATGATTTCATTGCTTTGTAACAAAAATTGACGAACTAGATCTGTTTACGCTTAATAATATAGTTATCTAGTTAAAATAAAGTTTCGACAGAAGTTTCTACTTCTCGCAGGTTGTGATGTGATGAATGGAAAGTAGTTTTTAAAGGATAACAATGTACTTCCCGTCTCTTATATCAGTATTAGTAATTATTCTTAGAGTGGATAAGACGAACGGCGAAGTCGGCGATGTGAATCTCGACGATGTATCCGAAAGGCAATACTCCGTCAAAATAAACAAATGTTGCGAAGAAAACGAAATAATGGTTGACTCTGTATGCAGATTGGCAGAAAATTATAACCAAAGTAAGTAAAATCAACCAATTAAGTAAGTTTTACCACTTATAGCTAATAATAACAATTGTTGTGCCCGTATCAAATTACAATTATTTGCAGAATTAATGTGCCGTAACATAATATATAGTTGCAGTTAGGTCCTTTCTTAGGTGTATTTGAATAGTATTGACCATACAGTTTCTAAAATATCGGCATTTTGTTAGGCTTGTATTAAAATTACCCAATTTTACAACAATGTATATGCTAAATAGCTAACAAAACTCTTAGTCTGTATTCTTGTACAGATAGTTTTAACTGCACAAAAACAATTTAACAATATAAATGATAATTAAGTTCTCTTCGTCCTCTCGAACAAGTCAATTTGGAATGAAAACGAATTTTAAATAAAAAACTGGAGGACCGTTGGCTGACAATATAGAATTACAGACAACCATTGTCGACCTTGTTGATAAGTTGATTGTAATGAATTGATAATTAAATTGCAGGTGTTTGGGTGCCTCAGTTCAAAACTGAGGATGGCAAAGATACAGAAGTTAAGTACTTTAGGTATGTGCTTGGTGTACCTGACTGTGAAACTACACAACAGAGACCTATATTTGACTTGGGAAAATCTGAAGATGAGTATGTAGCATGATATGATTTTTTACCTTGTGTGTTGACTCATTGTTTCCTGTCCCAGTAGATTCTAGTTGAACTCTCTAAAATTTAGATATTTTACCTTAATACCATTCACAGAGCAGTATACTAATCATTCACCTCTAACAGGAAACTGAGTCAATATAAATGTTATCTTTTATCAATATTAACTACTGTTTATAGCTTCCCTGCCTTAAGGATATAGCCTAAGAATATAGCATAGGAATAATAATGTTATTCCTGAACAAATTGTCGTTATAACTGTTATAAAAATTGTAAGATCAATATAATTGCAATTTATTACATTTTATAGGCTTAATCTATTAATAGATGGACATCTGAGGCACTTGATTCATCATGAACATAGTTCTGGCAGTATAAAGGATGATCCATTATTAGCGAACACATTCAGTATTTATGAACCTATAACAATTCCTGAAATTAAAGAACCATCATCATACATCCATGATAAAGACAAGTATTGCATGGACAAGGTACAGTAAATGTATTTTTAATATGTTTAGTAAATATGTTATATCCAGTCTCCTAATTCTGTCTGAGTTTGTCACTTATTAATTTGAATGCAGTATGAATTATTAGGTAAAAATTGTGCATTTGAATTTGATGATTGGGAATGGAACAAATGTAGAAGTATGGTAGTAGGGAGGGAGAGTGTTCAAGAATAATGCACTGATAGTTTAAGAAAATATGAAAAATTTAAATAGTTTATCCTCTCCATAGTAAATCCTCTTTAAATAGTTTATTTTGTTTTACAGATTCTGATATCAAGTTCAAATTCTACTGGTCAATATGCGCTGGTATGCGTTCCAGAAGTGAAAATCAACTGGAAAGATACTAGTTTCCTTATGAAGAAGATCCTTAATCCCTTATTTCACGCCATAGCAATGGTTCTGTTTTTGCTTGTAGCAATAATTTACTTTGTATTGCCCACTCTACGTGACCTTGCTGGAAACGTTATTACAACAATAAATGTATGTCTCATAATAAGCCAAGCAGCTGATTTGGTCAGAATATTTACAGAATTTAGCAACCACGTTAGTTTTATGATTACAGGTTTGTACTTATTTGTATTCTCTTTCTTTTCTAAGGGGCAGGCAAATTGCTTACTTTGTACCTACTTTTCAAACAGTTTATACAGGCAGGCTGTTTTGTACTTCGCACTAAAATGTTTATCCATTATATTTCTACTTATTTACTGACTACAGTAGCTCGAAAAATGCGTCATTGACTTGCGATTTTTATTGTTTTATTCCAGATATCATATTATACATAAGTTTACTGGGTGCTTTCTTCTGGTTGAACAGTTTTGGATTTTACATCTGGAAGACATTTAAGTAAGCTTCAGATGGATATAATTTGATCATGTGACAAATGTTCTTAGAAATAATAATGATATAAATTTATGCAGGTCGAGAAATGTATTTCTAAGGGTGACAGATGTGCGTAAGTACTGCTATTACTCGAGTGTGGTCTGGTCAAGTGTGATTATAATGGCAGCGATGGCAATTTGTGCACACTTCTTATTGGATACTGGAACAAATCCTTATAGAAAAATGAAAACTCAGTTTTCATCATCTATACTCATTGACGATGTTGAACAAGAAACTATTGGTAAGATATTATAGTCTAAATTAAACATCACTTAATTTTGGATGAGTTAATATCCAACTAAAGTGTGTTATCAAAATGGCAGAAATGTTTATACTGATATCACCCAATATAACTATTATGCTTAGTACTTTTTAAGTAATCCTCCAATCATTTTTGCAATTTCAGGATGGTTGGGCATTGCTATATTTTTCACTCCTGTTGCCTTCACTATCATCTTTAACCTTTTCTTTTATATGACAACTTTAAATGTTATAAAAAGAATAAATATTTATGGGAGAATTCACTACAAACTGAAGGGATGGTAAGTAAAATAATTATTTATTTCCTCCATTTAGATTGAATACTTGTTGTTCTTAATTGAATAATTTTTTATTTTTAGAAATTATACTTTTTTCTACATTAATTTATAGTATCCGAATATCCTTAAATTAGGTACCTGATTTTTATATTACTGCTAATATCTCATCAAATTAAATGACGTAGATAAATACATAATGTATATAATTAATGAACAATTATTAATCTGCATTTAGAGTGAATAACGATTATTTTTAAAAACAACAGAGTTCAGATTACAGAATAAGCTTTTGTGTAATATTCTTCTACAAGCACTAGAAAATGTTGAAGTAAAGTTTGGAATTTGGGCACCGTTTGAATTGAATTAGTTGATCAAAAAATTTAATATAAATCAGGATTGAGTGGTCAGTTCCTCTGTTTATATTTAACATGAGCTTCCTTTTTTTCAGTTTCGATCTGTTCCTTCAGATGTTTCTGATAATGACCACAGCCTGGCTGTTCCTGCTGCTTTCGTGGTTGAACTTTGACGGATTGACATACGCACATATCGTGGTAAACTTACTGCAAGCTATTCTAATGTTTTACGTGTGCGTGGCACGGCAATCGCATGTCACGTTTCTGTTGAGAAAAAGTTGTTGCTATGCTGAGCCCATCCCCACTGGGGAGTGGGGAGATGAGATGACACACATGAACGGTGGTAATTACTGAGTTAGGACACATCACTCATACTTACATCAATTTGTTAGTAGAACCTCTTGGAACTAATGATTAATGAGTTACAGCATACAAATATCTCTAAACCAATTTGTCAGTGAAATGCGACAACGGTAATTATTGAGTTGTTATAAGCATACGAATCAGTGCAACTCCAGCTTGTAGAATCTCGTAAACAGCGATGTAGTTTGATGCGTTCGCAGAGTCCAATCTGAACCCCGTCCAGAGAAATAAGAAACTAACGCCTTAGTTAATGATATTATGGACCATATTTTATTTGGTAAAACAACGTTTGTCCATATTTCATTAGATAATTATTTTTAAAGCTTGAAGATATGACTGAACTATTTATTTGTTGCCATACAAAGTAAATTGGAGCCCTCATCGCTTAGTTATAATTTTCAGGTAGGGCTGTGCTAACTCAAAACAATTTGCTAGTAAATGTTTTTTTTTAGAAGAATCTCGTGACGTCACCACCTATATATTGGCTAATCTTAAACTTACACAGGAGATATATTATCATCTTGTTGTATTGAATATTGGAATAGTAAATGTACCTGTGATTTTATATGTTGTTAAATGTAATTAAAAGCTTGTGTGCCTTAAATTATGACAAAAATATCAAAATTGTTACATTTATAATAATTATGATTGCCAGAATAACTTCCATTGCAATATTATATAAATAGTTAGGTTTTATAAAAGAAGTAATACATATCAAGTATCACTTTGTGGCTATATAATATCAAATGCTTATAAAAGATACTTAATTTTTATTATAATCGAATTTGGACCAAAAGTTGTATCTTGACTTAATGCTTACAAGGGAGATATATCACCTAGTTGCATTGGATATTGGAATAATAAATGTACGTGATTTTATATGATGTTAAATGTATTTAAAAGTTTGTGTGCCTTAAATTATGACAAAATATATCAAAATTGCTAAATTTATAATGATAATGATTGCCAGAATAACTTCCTCAGCAACATTACATAAAACGTTAGGTATTATAAAAGAAGTAATACATATCAAGTATCACTTTGTGGTTAAATAATATCAAATGCTCATAAAAGATACTTAATTTTTAGTATAATCTAATCTTTAATCGAATTTGGACCAAAAGAATTATAATTCATAAATGTATCTTGACTAACCTAGTACTAACATCAGTAATAGTATTTTTATTATACTACATCTAGTAACTATAGTTTAAATTAACACAATCTGCACATATTTAGTAGTGGTAGACAGTTATACAGGATGGAATTTTGAGACTGGGCAGTACGGGCATGTATGTGCCTTAACCGTTGCAGCTATGGGAAAACGTTATTTTATAGTATTACTCTCTCTGGCACTTATACATGAGCTGTCTCACTTATACATTTATTTCTTATGTATAGAATGAATTTATAGCAACGACTTTATAATATTTAAGTATCAATAGTAACTGTAAACATAATTTGCGCATTTACGTGTACATTTTGTAATCATTTTATTTCAATAAACTATTTTATTGAGACTAATTTTAGCGTTTTGTTTATTCCTCACTCCCAGGATTATGGCACTGCAGACTAAGGTAGACTAATGTACTATTTTATTTATGAAATTATATTGTCTGTTATTCTGCTGTAAGTATAGTAGAGACAAAAATATGTTAGAATTCATAATAATAATTATTATTATTTATTCTATATTGTACACAAGTTCACAAGTAATTTGTAATAAAAAAAAAATTTTTACTTTTAAAAGCAGTTGCAACTGTTGTATTAAAGTGTGATAATGGATGTAGTGAACTGTATGTAGTAGTAGTCTCATCTATAACTTACTAAATTGCATTGTTTACTGTTGTCCGAAGAAATATATCGTATATTAGTATTATTCAAAATTATAATAAAATACCTAAATAATAAACGCTTAGTTGCTGGTGCCGGCACACTGAAAACAACACAATTTAACATCCAATACCAGAGTAGAAACATTTATCTACATACAGATCGGCAGTCAGGGTGACTGACATTAAGCGACACGCGAGTCATCAAGTAGCGTAAATACGACTCACCTGCGCAAACAGCTGCCCTTCGAGACGTCGCGTGAGCGGCGCGAGCTGGCAGCGGACAACCAGGTGGCTGTCGTCCATGACCGTGTTGAAGAACCGGCGAGTCGGCAGCAGAGCTTCAAGATCGATCATCAGCTCCAGGAAGCGTTCACAGTATCTGTCAACAAAAATAATATTTCTTTTGTTAATACGTCTCTTACTACTTTCCGAAATCGGAATATTCGGACTGTTTGAGCGTTACAATTGTGTATTCTGTAGCATTACTCAAAAACTACAAATTTTTAATGCGATCATATTCATACTTTCAAAAGCTTGCGGTTCTATAGAAAAACATGAAATCACAACTGCACACGCTCACACACAGTCTTTGAAAAGTCTTTGGCTTATGATTGTCAAACTTCCATTTGAACCATGTATATCTGCCCTGTATCCTATCCATTATTCTGATGGGGCCTGGATCGTACTCTACCACGTTTCTCCAATGTAGTTAAGTTAAGGAGTTAATGGTTAATCCGGAAGTTTTTTGGCCGCGCAGGCTCCCGACAAACGCTGTCACAAGTGTAGTAACGACTACTATCCAACGATAACTAACGTGGTCGGCAGCTTAACGTGCCTTTCAGAGCACGGAAACGATCATGGGTTCCACTAGCGGTCACCCATCCGACTCCTTATCGCGCAAAAGGTCGCCGAAGTTGCCGATCGTTTAAAATTGACACAAGTAGAGCACGACAATGCTTTGATTAGAACCATTGGGTACCTGACTGAATTTTAAGGGGGTACGCGGCTATACTCATTGATTTATCGAAGTCGCCTGACTAGCTTCGGTCCAATACGTAATCCAATACCCCAATACTCACGAATCCTACAAAACGTAGTAAGTAAATATAATACCTGATTGAATGTGGATCGACATCGCCCGCCTCGGGGATGCTCTCCAAGATGCGCATGAACTTGATCATTAGCCGCTGCAAGTACCGCCGCTCCCAATTCAGCTTATCCAAGAGTTCAGGTTTGTCCTTTTTCTGTATAGCACGCCAGTACTTGCGCCATTTTGGGACGTTCTTGAACTCCTGGTTTCTTCTTCCTGATTGACGAGTACAAGATTATGTTGACAAATATGTGTTTATGTTGTGGAAGTAGGAAACGGGTGTACGGCTCCAGTTCAGCAAAGGAAGACACCATTCACCAAGTTTAGACAGGACAACATTCCTAAGCGTAGTCGATCATAGTTGCTCCGAAACGCGGAGATTTCTGCCGGAGACACCACTTCACACAGCCAAATAGTGATCCAAAACGTGTTTCTGTGCATGCCCCTATCCCAATCCAAGAGCATGTATATGATTGCCCAATCCATACCGTAGATCGACTAGTGAAAATCTCGCTTTTGAAATTTTTTACTGATCCTGTGAGGTTAATTCGAACGAACATGTTTAACGGTCGTTCGAAAAACGGACGGAACGAACTTTCAATTGAAGGTGGCGGTATGATTTTCTGACCACGATCATTCCTGTCAATCGGCAGTTTATCTGATTGACTGTAAAACCTATTTCCAGTAAGTATTGTACAGCGGTGACAGCCGAATGTTTAAGACTTCGCCATCCTACTCGGGTGTCTGTGGTCTAATCCCAGGCAACCCATGACTTTTCTTAGTTATGTGCCATTTAACTGAATATCATATGGATTTGCTGAAGGTAAATATATGTTCATAAAGACGTGTGAAGTCTGCCAATACGTATCTTGGCTAGCGTAGTGGATTATGGCCTAACCCTGACACCCTGAGACCCGTGTTCAGTAGTGGGCTGGTGCTGGGATGTGATGATGAAGTATTTTACAGTACATATCCACCAACCTTCCTGCAGGCTGACCCACATGCTGAGCGACACGAGCCGCTTG
>DWLO01002583.1:0-12285 GCA_018245335.1 Dalla quadristriga | reverse complement strand
ATAGACTAGATGTATACTGTAAATAATGTTAATGTATGTCTTGTTGGATACCCTGAATAAATAAATTTAAAAAAAAAAATAGTGTAGTTTTTTTTATGTGATAAGAATAGCAAACGAGCATGCTGTCCCCCCAACCACTGCCGCCCAATAACATCCGTGACAAACCTCGAATAAGACTTTAGCATTTTTGTCAACTTTCTGTTGTTATTATAGTTGTAAGTGTTGCAGCTTTGACGGTAAATAAAGTATTTTCTAATTCTATTTCCATGTCCATTTTCATTTCCATTTCCATTTCTATTTCTATTTCTAATTCAATCTCTATTTCTAAAGACTATTTCTAGACTATTAATAAAACTGTAAAGAATTTATAAAATGACAAGTTTTAATTGTCAATAAATTACTTTAAACGTTATGATATTGAAATACAAGCCTGTATATACCGAATGATCTACCTTCATGGCAAATCTCAAGTTTCAAAGTCATCTAGAAGTGGTCTAGATTTTTGATGACTCAGTCGACCAGTCAGTCGGTCAGTGATAAATATGTCACTTTTCAGACATTAATAATAACTCAAGAATGTAACTACTAAAGGATTCGTTTGTTTGTTCGTATTCATTTTAATTGGACCGAGACTATTGGGCGATCCCATTAAATAAACGTGAGTATAACCGCGTACCCACTTAAAATTAACTCAAGCATTATAATAGGTTTGTTTATGAAATCTGGGATTCTAAGTGATCAAAGGACGTTTATAAGATAGGCGAAATTGCAAAGGTGTCTAATAGTTTTTAAGATTGACTGGGGGGCTTTACTTACTAACCGGATGTTTTTCTTAATACCTCAAACGGTTTTTTAGTTATATCTCTAAGCGTCTGTACCCCTTTTCAGTATTAATTGTTTTCTGTTTTTCGAAATATCTCCCAGACTAAGTCGCGGGCTCTTCCTAGTATTCAGTATTTAATGTTTTATTGCATCATAATTATGGTTGGTATAATTGGTCTATTAAACGTTTATTAGCTTCTTCTATATATACTATACAATAGGATAATACAACTAAACTACTTATAACTAAATTAAATCTAAAAAAACTACCAATAAAAACAAGAAAATGGTCTTATACATATTATATTTAAGAACACATATGACTCTTATAGGGTATGGCAAAATTAGTCGGAGCTGACCGATCTATTAAATATTTTTTAAGTTTATTGTTTTTAGTAAAATAATATAAATAATTGTACTTTATCTCACCAAGATATCATTTATATTATTTGCTGTTTAAAAATTGTTTAAAGGTTGCAGAAAATTCCTTGTAATGTTTGGTTGCTCTTGTGTCGTCAGGTAATTTGTTAATGTTTTTTACGCACATTGCGTTTGTACCTGAGCTGTTTATTTAATATAGCAATACATATATTATGTAGAAAAACAAAAAAACAATCTGATTTTAGAGAGGCAATGAGGTGTACGTAGTCTGACGTAGATTGGAACGTCTAGTACCACAGCATAGACTAAGTGCGTTCCAACTTAGTCTAAGCCGTGGTACAAGACCACAGCCACTGGTTTTCAGTGCGTTCTATTTTAGCGCAGGTTAGAACATAACCTATTCACAAGGTAGCGGACATTAGAACATTTTATCCCCAGTCGCAGCTTTTTTCAACGTGTCAACGTTGAACAGTCATTTAGCAGACGAAGCTAGTTTAACGTAATTAATATATCAGTTAACAAAGCGTCCCTGACCTTATTAAATTTGGGTGGTGATAAATGTCTGGGATGACAGCTAATCTACTATTAATCACAAAATCATGTTCAGAAGCGTGTCATCTCTCAACTCCAACAGCCACGCGTTGAGTAAATGACAACGCTGAGATGAGGATAGTAAATTATTTTCCATTAATTATTTACGTTGGCGTCTTTATGACCTTCGCCCCGATGTACTATTTTTACTAATTGGCCTACCTGCTAAGGATGGAAATGAAAAGCGATGTAAGTCCACACTAAAAACCGTTAACATATTCCCACTATGTAGCATTCACTAGTAAAATTATCAGTAAGTTTACATTTTATTACTAAAAAAATGGTACAATGAAATGAGTTAAATAGCGCAGTAGGTACCTTTGCTATTGTAGGACAATTTGCTGTTCAAAATGTCCGGAATGGCCTTTTTATGGCTTCCAACACACGAAGTCCTTTTAATGGCTTCGTGCATTTACTTACACAACACGATGGCTAAATAAAATAGCTTTTCACGTGATTCAGTTACAAACATCCCTTGATCAATCTTCAAAAACCTTAGCATTTACCTGTCATATAGGACAGGATAAAATAAGTGTAAACGTGTAAATTTGATCCTTAAATATATACAAACGGTATTTATCTTAATATCTTATATTTAACGGTATATATCAGGAGTAAATCCAAAAAGATATCATATTCTACTCGCATTACTATATCTAAACTAGTGAATAACAAGGCTTAGAGTTATCGTGGTGCTTTGTTGGTAGTGAGAGGAAAACATTTTGATTCCTTTGAGAGCTCAGTGGTATTTCTATTATAATAATATTGTAGTATAAGTATGGACTAGTAAAAAAATTCGCTCATATCGAAACTAAAGTACCGTACGATCTATCTCTGCGTAATTTTAGGGATGCCAGATGAATGCAAATGGCGATCGTTTGGCACGCTGTATAAGTGTATGCGTGAGGCGTTGCATATGTACGAATATATCAGCGCAGTCAGGGTGCTTCACTTTCGATGTAGGTGACGCGGGGTCCATCTTTGTTTACTAGTCCGTGTATACTCTTAGGTCAAATATGAATAAATTAACACTTTGGCGTGTATTGAACGGCAAGTTTTGCGTAAATCAGAGGTCTTAGAAGTTATTTATTGGATTGCTATCACTCGCTAAGCATAAGTAAGACAGGTGAACCCAATCTTGGCATAGACTTGATGACAATTCATTTAATTTTCCTGAAGTTTTGTGGAGGAGTTTCTTCGGTGTTGGCAGGTCGTGTATTCAAATCGCGAGACTTTTTGACAGCAGTGTTGCCATTAATTTTCCACCCGATAGTTTTGTTCGAGGGTTTTTGGGTTTTGAATAAGAATACCTTAGAATTTAAGTATTTTTTGTGTAATATATTGTAATTTTTGTATGGTGTGCAATAGTAAGAATTTTTATCCTCGCCGACCCGAATATTCTTCATAATATTCTTCCCGGGACATGGTGTCGGCGGGCGTCTGCGGATGCTAAGCTCCGCCGTGGCATAGCACGTAAAAATAAAACACATTTAATAAAATACACCGCACACTTATATTCTTTACATATAAGTTAATGTTACTGTAATTATAAAACACTGTTAAACTTAAACGATCGTACTTATAAACGTTGATTAAATTTTAGTGATAAATAACTGTTAATCAGTTTAAGTTTAAGAAATATTTTTACTTATGAACCTAATTAAACTTTATTAAAACAATAAAACCCAGTTTGTAAATATTTGTTAAGTAACATACACATTTAAAAACATAATATGTAGGCTAGTTTAATACTCATAGCTTGAAACGAATTTAAGATCGGTGTTAAAAAACCGTATTGTAACAAGGTTTAATTAAAAGTTTATTTATATTATCCGAATGTTTTTAGGTTTATTTTTGCTGCTGATACTGCTTGAATTAAGCAACCTAAATGGGGCTTGATAAGGCAATTATTATGGGGCGTATCGAACCTGTTTTGAGAGAATTGATACTACGCCTCGTAGCGCACCTATCAATGTAATTAATTTACTACGGACTTTTAAATGTTCGGTTTTCAAGTAAGTCGCCTGTACTAGGCCTCTTTTTTTTTGTAACGGGGGGAAATCTTCAAAAGAGTGCCAGCCCCCTTCGCGTGAACTAGGCCTAACCTATTAACTTTATTTATTATTTCACCATCGTTCGAGAAGTGCAATTGCCTATTTAGTTGTTACAGCTGCAAACATAGTTCAATTTGTTTTTGAAGTATAGACATCTGCCGTGCGCACGCAGCAGAGCTCAACGCGCATCGCCGCCTGCGCAGCGCGCCCGCCCCGCCTCACCTCACTCGCCTGAGGTGTGCGTAGCGTACTTGGCGGACGGCATCAAGGTAGTGACAATCCCACACTGAGCATACGTACGTTGCTCCCCACTGTAATTCCCATACAATAAACTCCAGTTCTACAGTCCGCTTAGTTTAATTTATGAGATCTATCATTGTTAATACTGTAGCCACGTGCTTAAAATATGTTTATCTTGTTGTATCATTTATATCTATGGAATAACCAGTAAACAAGCTTGTATCGTCTGCGTACAAACTGATAATTTGTGACGGTGCAACATGTGCTAATTTTTTTTTAAAATAATTTAATTGATCTGTAGTAGATGTAGTCCCCTAAGCTACTCTGATTTAGTAGGATAAATGACTAGGAACGACATTTTAGCAGTGTTGTTGTTGTAGGTCAGTATCAGCAGCTCAACTCTGATAAAAATATCAAGCAAAGACAGTAAAACAATATCAAAAGATTGTCCCTTAATTATTGAATAAGTGTGCTGAAATTATTCACAAAAATGTTTCAAGCAACATCTTTACGTATATTATTGTTTGAACTAAGTATACTTCTGGCGGACTCAGCAAAGTTATTATCGTATTACCCATCGCCATTTTTAAGCCACCAGTCAGCATTTTATCCAGTTACAAACGAGCTTCTCAGAAGAGGACATGAAATTACTGTGATTACTCCTAATCCACAATATACGAACGGGAAAAGACCAGAAAATTTGACAGAAATTGACGTTAATCAGGTGTCTTATTCAGTCAAGGATGAGTTTATACAAAAATATGTGTCAGCCATGGAAAAAGATAACAATGGAAACACTCAATATTATTTGGTATCATCTATGTTAATAGCTGTTGTTGAACAGCAAATGTTGGAACCACAAGTTCAAAATATATTGACGATGGATAGGAATAATTTTGACTTGATAATAGTAGAGGCTTGCGCCAGGGCCACAATAATTATTTCGCATTATCATAATGCGCCAATAGTTGAAATTAGTTCATTTGGCGCTCTTACTTTTAACCTTGAAACAATTGGTGCGCCCACTCATTATTTACTGTACTCACCGATGAGTAAAAGATTACACAATTTGAGTTTTTGGGAAAAAGTCAAGGAGTTGCATATGCATGCCGAGTTGCATGTCACATCGCTGATGATGAACAATATTGTCAATCAAATGTATAGGAAACGTTTTGGTTCCAACGTTCCCTCTATAGCACAGCTGCGGACCAATATTCATATGTTGTCTATTAATTTGAATCCGATGTGGGCTGGAAACTTGCCTGCTCCACCCGCACTTATTTACACCGGTGGAAATCATTTCAGACCTCAAAACAAATTGCCTAAAGTAAGAACTATAACCAAAATGTAAAGGTGCAAATTTTGTATCTCAATTAAGTTATAACATTATTTGTTCACAAATAAAACTCTTTCAGGATCTTAAATCATATTTGGATGGTTCTAGATACGGTGTGATATACATAAGCTTTGGTACTAATGTATACCCTAGTCAGATTACACGAGAAGTGCGACAAAAGTTTGTAAATGTACTATCTAAATTACCTTATGACGTTTTATTAAAATGGGACCAAGATGAATTTTCTGAACAATCAACAAACATCAAAATATCCAAATGGCTGCCACAGGCTGAACTTCTCGGTAAGTTTTGATAACATCTAAGAAAAAACACAAACAAACAAACACAAACTTCCCCCCAAGACTACAATCTCCCTACACGCTTACATCGACTAGTAACAATATACAGAAATACACAAAAACACATAATCAAACTAATACAACTACACACGCGCAAACTCGTGCATATACTGTTATAATTTAAAGTTAGCTTGTACATTTAATATAGATAACAATAATTTTGAAATCCGGAATTGTTTAAGTAATCTGTGGCGAAACCGTTGATTGGGTGCGAAAATTCTTGGCTTGGCCGGCTGTTATTGTAGTTGTATTTACCAATAACTCGTAACATAGGCTAGGAAATTCCTATCTACGGTTATAACGTGTGGCAACTTAGAATGTTTAATTTTATTAATAATACTTAATTTATAATAGATATAATAAGAGTTATTAATGGGTTTGTTATTAATATTTCAGGACATTCTAAGGTCATCTTATTTATCACACAAGGAGGACTACAGTCTACCGATGAGGCCATAGAGGCTGGTGTGCCAGTTATTGGAGTACCATTGGTGGCAGACCAGTGGTATAATGTAGAAAAATATATTTATTTCGAGATAGGAATGAAAATCGATATAACAAATTTTACTGAAGAGGGTTTGAGGGAAGCCATCATTACCGTAATTGGAAACGAAAGGTTTGCGGTTTTATTAATTAAAACTAGTAGTACTTGTAACCAGTGCCACAGTAGAGGTACCTACACCTACCTGTGGCGATAGTAGGTAGGTACCAGAACAATAGCTTCCTTATTAGTTCTCAAAAGTAGCACACATCAACACCACTTTAACCAATTTCTAATAGAACTAAGCATTTGAATTAAATTGGAATCAATGGGACGGACATAGACAATCTTACTAATAATTATAAATGTGAAAATTTGTATGTTTGATACACCTTTACGGGTAAACTATACAACAGATATTCTAGAGAGTTTGGTAGAGATATAGTTTGAGTCTCAGAAAAGGCCATAGAATACTTAATATTCGAATATATCTACGGATCCTGAAGAAATCCAGAAACAGTAGAAATTGTCAAAAGCGATTGGTGGTTCAAATCTTGCTCCGGCATTATAGTCATTTTGTACTTTGAAAAGCAATCTCTTACTTTTCTTCCCCCCATCCAGCAAAAGTTCAGGAAAAAAGGGGGGCCTAGCCCCCTGCCAGTGAAATAAGCACTCAATCACGACTATGAATAGGTTAAGCTAGGTTAGGTAAGCCTTAAGCCTTTAGATATGTTTCGTTGAGCATATTTCTCATCCGGCAAAAGCCAAGGCAGAGAAGGAGAAGTTTGTCATGGATGTCATGGGCGACAGCGGATGGGTGGAGCTGCATGCTCATTTGCTATGTAATTCACATAAAATAAAATAATATGTTTTTCATTCATATAAAGTAAGTACAGAGTAGAAAACTCTGCCAAACAAAGGCCTATTTTTGCGATGGATGCCTATGGATGGATTTATGTACCTAATTATGTTCATTCATTTTAGTTACCGACAGAATATGCAAAAATTATGCAAGATAATGTACGACCAGCCCCAAACCCCCTTGGAGCGTGTAGTGTGGTGGCTTCAGTACGTGATTCGTCATGGAGGAGCGAGGCATCTGCGCGCGCCGGCTGCCAACATCTCATGGACGGAGTACTACGAACTTGAACTCGTTTGCATAACTGTCGCCATAACATTACTCGTGGCATACATTACCGTGAAGACAGCAAAATACCTCTGTAGGCAAGCGGTGAAATTATCAAAGATATTCAAGGTCAAAACTACATAAGTAGTTGTAGTTATTGAATCAGGTTTAGAATTTTCAGGTTTAGAACATACCTACTTCTTTGGACTACCGCTATAATGTGGAAACAACATTGAATTAGAAGTCGCAAAATTTACAGCTAGAGCACAATCCTTGGATTATTAAAATTGGAGTAACCTTGGGATTCTTGAAAAGTATCTGTTATGCTTGTTAAGCCTGTTGTAATGTTTATTATATTATAAATAACATAATAATATAATAATAATAATGATAAATAGTATATTATGTAATTTATTAATTTGAATTTGGTATTTGTAATTAGACATAATTTGACATAATTTAATATTTTGTCTTTTGTATTTCATTTTGTAATAAGACGTAAATTTACATTATTTAATTATTTTACTTTGGTAATGGTATTATTATTATTTAACATGTTACAATGTATTAAGGATTTTATTTATTTTATCTTAATGACGAGATATTTTTAATAATTCAAATTGGACCAACTGCACTAACGCATTAGCCTATCCTGTAAAGTTAGATGTAAGTTTTTAAACAATAAATAATTATTCTCTACTGTCCAGGTATTTCAGTACGTCATGAGTGTTAATGATAGAATTATCAAAGTATGGCACAGTAAAGTAAACGTCAGACTGCTTGGAACGACACATAATTTTATAATGTTTTTTTTTATATTACCTAGAGTAAAATTTGTTTCAAGAGTAACTTCTACTGTGTAACTTAATCAGTATTTTGTGGTTATTCAAGACGTTCTTCCACAACAAGTTGCTATAATAAATGATGTGTATTCGTTAAAATTCGAGACTTATATTAAGCATATTGACCTCGACGTTCTAGCGGCAAATTGGTTTAAAGTTTATCATGATTTATGGGACGAAAACGAAGCTACATATTTATTAGCTTGCGCTAGGAATTTATTTGCTTGTCAATATATGATTTTAGAATGTATTAAATTAATATTGTTACTTTTGAAAATAAATCGCAATAACGGCATTGTAAAGTCGACTAAAACTGCTAGTGTGACAAATAATATGAAGAGTAAAGTGAAGAGTAAAATCTAGTTCATAGTACTCTGCCTAGAACATGTTGACGGCAGTCAATGGCATATGCTGCGCTCTGCCGTGGCGTAGCATATAAAAAAAAACGCATTTAATAAAATATATCATTAAATTACCTCTTTCTTTACGTCTTTAAAACTCATAATAATATATCGTAATAACAGCGTTGTAAAGACGATTAAAACTGCTGTTGTGAGAAACAATATGAAGATTAATGACAAGACTAAGTCTTGTTCATAATACTCTGCCCAGGACATGTTGGCGGCGGGTGATCGCTGGTGCTGTGCTCCGCCGTGGCGCAGTATGTACTCCGTCCACCAGATGGCGCGCTGCAGTGATGATTGGGGATGGTCGTACATCAGTGTTCGAAGATCAGCGATATTACGGCGATAGCTGAAAAATTTATTAACAATAATAAAAACTGACTAGTTGCGAGTAGGACTCGCATGGAGAGGTTGCTTTAATAAATTTTTCCTGTTTCCATGGATATAAGTGGGGACCGCAGTTTTTAAATATGGTAATATAGGTTCAGCAGTTTCGGAGATAACGGAAGAATGCTAGATAGGTATTCGTATGTACTTATTTCAAGCTGAACTAATCGCAGTTTGTGTACTGGCGGTAAAATGTAAAATCTACTGGAAAGAAAATATGAGACATACATTTTTTACTTACTTTTCATCACTCAAAACCAAGTTTATTGCATCGATGAGTTTTTCTTCAGTTAACGATGCAATATCTAGTTGCGTTCCAATACGAAAATGTATGTATTTCTCTGCATGGTACCACTGGTCAGAATATATCGGTATACCGATTAGTGGCACGCCGGCAAAAATAGCATCATACGTAGATTGAAGACCTGCTTGTGTAATCAACAATTTGATTTTTGGATGCTCTGGAAAAGTATGGATGATGATAAGGTTTTTAAACACACCTCGAAACAATACGCACAAGTACTCGATACAATACGATATCAAACACGTTATTGTCTCAACGTCACAACATTTGCAGGTTGCTAAAATAAATTAAAACTAATTACCTAAATTATAACTATTTACATAACAGACTTGAAGTAGGATGTAGGGAAGCTTAGGATTTAATAATATTGGGCACTGTGTGTCGTGGCGACAAAAAGCAGTCACAGGAGAACAGCGCTGGTATTCTGCTAGATTCCTACCATGGTGGTAGGTAAAGTAGGGGTCTTTGTTTCGCATTGCTCCGTTTGGACATTCATTAATAGTCGTAGAAAACGGTGTCATAATTTTAAATCCATTATCTATCAGTAACTATGATATCAAACCTTCCCAACGATTCAGTCCGATTTCAGTTCGTTTTTTTAAAGGGCGCATTGAAGACCATTTAACAATTTTAGGTATGGAATGTGGACGAGTGATTGACAATTAAAAAATGTTGTCAAATTAATAACAACTTACTTAGCAATGATGATTGACGAAGCCATTTGTATATTTTGATATTTTTCGGTACTCCAGGCAGTCTCTCAACATCCCATCTTAAAAGCACATCGTAATGTGTTATAGACAATACATTCAATATTTTAAGAATCTTGTTTGGAGGTAGCGTAGATGGCTTAATGGTGTTCCCAAAGCTTACACATATGACGCCATGTTCAGATTTGTTTATGAAAGATAACACGTCCTGTAAAGCATATCAATTTATAAAAGGTATACTTACCTACTTAAAGTAATTGTTAACTTTACTACATGATGTTATAAAAATAAATCATAAAAATACTTTTTAGTAATAGTGTTCATAGCACGTGTGACTTAGTTCGAAATCGAACCTCAGCCATGCTCCTTAAAATGTCAGGCATTTTCAGCATTATCAGCATCACTTGCATTAGCTTGCATTAACACAATGAAGCCTGACAGTTCTTAAATAATGTTCTCAAAGGTAGTTTAATATCATTTCCATTTTCCAATCACCATTGATTGACGCTCGCTGCAAAATTGACGCTTACAAATCCGCGCTAGTATTCGCTGTGTTTCAAGTGGCGGATATACAACAAAATGAACACAAGTCGAGAGCAAATATGTTAACTGCCAAATACATGCCCTGAGCTGTGTGTAGGACACATAGCTCCTAAGTTACTGCCAATGCGCCACGGAGTCGACACAGATTATAAGAAAATTTAAGCAATTTATTTTGAGTTAAGTTGTTATATACCTGTGGTAATTCATCCGTAATTTTTGGCTGTATTCCTCCTATAAAAACAACATTCAGTGGTACAGGTCTATTACCTTCCCAAATTGGATTCGTATTTAGAAACAAAGCATGCACATTATTTTTCAACTCATTTAACGAAGGAAAAGTAGACCCAAAATGTTTCTTCAGCATTAAATTGCATTTTTTTTCATTGGACCTTAGTGTTAATTCGAGTCTTATATGCATGTACATTTCTGAAATCTTTTCCCATGTCGAGAGATTGTAAAGCCGTCGACGAAATATTGAAGGATATAAAAAAGGATGAGTGGGTGCTCCAACATCTGCATAATGTTCCAGTGCACCTTCCGAGCTGACTAAGATTACAGGGGCTTTAAATATATAAGAAAAACTAAGTAAAGGCATCACACCAGCTTCTAAGAATAACAAATCAAAGTTTGAATGCTTTTCTTTTATCAGGTTTTTTATTTCGTCGGTTTTCAAAAGTTGTTCGAACGCATGATTAGCTGTATGTAAAGCAAACTTTATTTTAGATACGGAGTCGATATTTTGATCTGATGTAATAATATTGCGGTACTTTATCCAAATCCGATGTGATGACTCGTGAAGATCAATTTCAGTAATGTTTTCTTGTGATTGCGCTTCTGGAAACACTGCGTTTACGGTAACTAAGGTTATCTCGTGTCCGCGTTCAGCCAATTCTTGTATCAGAGTTTTGTAAATGCCATCAGGATCCATCGATGGCGTTGAAAACACTACTAATATTTTTAATGCGTTTGAATTGTGTATTGTTGAAAGCACTAGTAAATGAACAATGATTTTTAACATTTCTTTTACAAATTTACTTTGCTTTTAATGTTAACGTTCGCATTACAATCGTGTGAAGTGGTACTGGTAATCACGATGCTTGTCAAAACAATAAATATCACATTAAATAGTTTAATTATTAGACACGATATAAACGTGACTTTTAAAAATAGTATTAAAGTCTATTAAAACTTTAATCTACGTAAGTGTCGTAAATTCGTTAGCTATGACCTTGATATCACGGTTAAGCGGAATGGACTCGTTTTCATTGAGTGTAACGTCAAAGTTAGTGAAAACAAAGTTAGTGAAGACAAAGTTAGTGAAACTATAAAACACTGTTACACTTTAAGATGTCAGCTTCTGCCCGACCAAGAGAAGTCGGTTATAGATCGCGTATATCGTCAGTTGGAAATCGTGTGCCACTACGGGCCACACAGAATTCCCTCCCATAGCAATAGTTCGTGAGGGAAAACCACTTTGATTTTCTGTTGATGCTGAGGTACTGTCACTTACAGCAAAAGATTTCCACCCATTAAATTTTGTGAGTGTTAGGATCCATTCATCCCCGTCTATACATCAGCCTTCAGAGTCTACGGCTGGAAAAACCTTCGGTAGCTGACGCCATTTCGAGGTCGTACACTGAATCATCAATCATCATCAACAGCCTATAGTAGTCCACTGCTGAACTAAAAGCCTCTCCTAAAAATA
>DWLO01002582.1:0-12287 GCA_018245335.1 Dalla quadristriga | reverse complement strand
CCCCCCCCCCCCCCCGCTGATCCCCTCATTCCCCGATCCGCACTCCCATTGTTCTATTGCCTGAAAACAAAACCTTTACAAATGTCTATGATTACTTGGACCGTTGTCAACCTTTAGCTAATTGAACTACGAAACTATACGATACGCTGAATTGTTTTATGGGTCAAGTAGTAATTGATACGTTAATGCCATTCGTGACTAGCAACCTACGGCCGGAGAGAGTCAACTGGTCTCTAGTTTAGACCTCTCCTTTCTCTATGCCTCGTGATTGATAAGCATGAAATTCATAAAATACATATACCGTCAACTGTACGTCATAGAACCTCTGTGGACTTCAGTCCTCCTGTTCAGGTTCGTGGAGTTCGAATCACATGTATCCCATGTGTGTAAGTAACCAATGTATAACTCATTACCTTTCCGTGAAGAAATCCTTACTAATATTATAAACGTGAAAGAGAGTTTCTTGGTTTGTCCTTATTTCAACCTGTATCAAAGCGACGACGGGTCAACGTGATATTTTGCATCGAGATAGTATGATCAAATCCTGACGTCTGAAAATTCTACCCATAAGATGAATCCGTCGAGTGACTAAAAGTTATTGGGTTTCGTCGAAAGTGTGCAAACTTACCGTCAGCATACGAAAACATAAACCAATATACGGTGTTGACTCAAGTTACGATTTCCAGTACTTTCGAACATGGTTATGCTCTTGAAGAGTTTACGAACCGAAATCAAATGAAAACTGGTCTCGTGAATTCGTTATTTTTAATGGATTTTTAATTAATTAGGTTAAATATTATTATTATCTGAATAAAATGTACGTTTCGTGTGAAATTGTTATCTCCCAACATTATTTTTTGGGATTTTTATTAGTTGGCTGGGTTTTAGGATATCTGTTTTTTTATACTACTTGTGTGGTACTTTCATGGTATATCGATGATAGACGAGTGGTTGAGACTTCGGCTTCCTATTCGGGGGGCTCGGTGTTCAAATCCCAGGCACGACAATGGAGAACCTTAACATGGACTCAGGAGCAATGGAATACAATTTTATTTTGCGATGGGTCTCGATTCGGATTTAGGCCTCATACAAGAAGGGTAAGAGTGTACCGTTGTCCCGGCAATATTAAAAGGCTGAGGTGCGTTCAGGAAGTTCATCCATACAGCGGCTCATTTGTAGAATTTGTAACATGATGCATGTTGGTTAGACTTTTTTGACGTGTGTTAGTTTAATAATATTGTAAGTTTTCCTTTAATTTCTTTCAGCGTGGGGGTCTCGCCAGTCAGACTTATACCCCGCGGCCGTGCCAGGCCAAGCTAAGGAAGAGGTTAGTTATTTATTTGAATGACGTTTTTAAATTGACTATTTTCAAATAAGTCTAATTGCTTGTAGAGGCGCATAGTGGAAACAATGGCTAATGCCGCTAAAGTAGCAGATATCAGCTTGCTCGTAACTTCATTACACTTGGGACGTAATGCCGGGCGCTGGAGGGAAGGTGAAGAGGAGGAGTGTAGGGGTAAGGATAGTCTAGGGGTGGTCAGTAAGGATATAATTTGTCTTCATCAGATAAAACCGGTACCAATCTGGCTGTGCGTGTTCCTGGTGGCGTCGTACATCGTGGCCGGGACCTTCCTGTTCAAGCGCTGGGAGGGCTGGGCCTACCTGGACGCGGCCTACTTCTGCTTTATCACGCTCACCACCATCGGCTTCGGGGACTTCGTGCCTGCGCAGGTTTTGATCATATTTTCATATTTTACTCCCCCCTCCCCCCACTAGGTGGACTCACGACCTAAGGAAATTGGAAAACCGCTTGGTACCAATTTGGGAGAGCCTATGTCCATATCGAATAAACGCTTACAGACTCGCACCCCCGCACACACACACACGCACACACACACACAGAAAACCACACGCACAAAAAAACCATACAATTTTAACGCCTCAGAGTTCAAACAAACATTTATCTGCCAAATAAATTCCCTGGCCGGGGATCGAACCCAAGAGCCAGAGCTCGTCGGTCACGGTCACCGACCAACGCGCCACGGAGTCGTCAAAAGGTCGATGTACTGATGGTCTATTAAGTGTCACAACCCAGGACTGGCCCACTACTGGGCACGGCTCTCCCCTCAGGATGAGAAGCGGTGTAGGTCGTCGTTCAAGTAAGCTTGATCTGTGTCACCACGATCAAAAAAGTGTCTTAAGTAGTCTTCAAAATTAGCAATGTGCACTTTGTCCAAGCGGACTTTGAATGAGTTAATTCGACTTAAGGTATAACTCTCACTGATTTTGTAACCAATTTTCAAACCTGCTCTAAAGCAGTTCAAATTTCTTGGTGTCCTGCAGGGTCAGAGCGGCGAAGCAGCAGACGCGGTGCACTCCATCGCACTGTGCTCGCTGTACCTGCTGTTCGGCATCGCGCTGCTGGCCATGAGCTTCAACCTGGTGCAGGAGGAGGTGCGCGCCAACGTGGCGGCCGTGGCCACGCGCCTCGGCATCATCAAGCCGCGCGACGAGGACCACGACTACTGACTCGCCCGACGCAAGTGGCACGTGACTCGTCAGACAAGTGTTACCATCAACTAGGGGTACTGGGGATCTATTTTTGAATGGCCCGTTAGAAATGGTATCCTCGCATGCGATTATTGTCATAGTCTACTGCCATGTCGCATGACGACTGATCGATAATTTGATAAATTACATGCCATTCAAAAATACAGAATTTCTGATGTCTGAAAGAAAATAACTCAAAATCGTTCGACACGAGGCGAGTGATTCAAAAGTAGAGCCCCTGGACTGGCTTTGCGCTTGGACGCCTTGGTGTCGGCACTGTAATGGCCTCCACGCCAGACTCAAGTACAGAACGCTTCATAAGGTACTCTGCAGAAGTAACACTGTATTAAAGGCATTTAAATGTAACTTTAGGCAACTGATTAATATGTTTTGTGTTTCTGTGTTTAACATATTAGGAGTAGGTAAATGTTGTTCAGTAGTGTTTTGTTTTATTTTACCTGCCTATCATACTAACTTCATACTAATATTATCAATGCGAAACTGAGTTATTTGTTTGATACTCCTTCACGGCTATACGTACAACCGATCTTCATAGAATTTGGTAGATTGGTAGTCTGAATCACGGAGATGGTCGTAGCCGTCATACGATTGATACGATTGAAACGTCATACATTTGATGTCATTTGATTAACATGTCATGTTAATTATTTATTCGCTGTCCCGCTGTAATGGAAACGTCATAAATTTTACGCAAACAAAGTTGGAGCCAACAGTGAATACTTAATTAATAATTGTATCCATCTCAAAACAACTGGGTACATAACATTGTACCTGCCTACACGTTGGAACAACTAGTACCTATTAAACGTGGATCACGTGTAAATCATTCATGATACGTCAAATTTTATGATATGGCTATGACATTATTTTCTTCTTTAAAATTAGTTGTAAATTTGTTTTCCAGCCGTTCCATTTTTCTTCGATTTCGCTGTTTATTCATGTGTAAAGTCTATTTAGTTATTTATTTATTTACTGTATTTCTCTTTTTTGGTGCACAATAAAGAATATTTGTATTGTATTGTATTGATTCACAAGCAGCTTCTGCGTTTGGGACATGGTAATACAAATGACCAAGTCTGTCTCGACTAGCGTAATTTACTGACAACACTCATAGGATATAGGTACTCTTTTCTGTTTCGTGGTAGAGACTAGATGCAGTGAAAAAAAAGCAAAATGTAGGTACAACAAAGCCGACCTTCCTGGGATAAAGTGGATATCGATTAGCGAAACGGTCCATAAATATTGATCCCGATTACGAGACAAGATAAAACAAATAATATTATCCTTCATAAAACTGCCATTATCAATGATAACCTGTACCGTCGATCTACCTAATAACACCAAAATTGTCTCACTAACTTGTACATAAATGCAGCGAAGACTAAGCTACGACTAGCCTTTTGTATATTGTAAGATCAATCTATGTACCAGACCAGGTACACTGACGACCGTAAGACACGGGCACCGCTTGATTCAAAGGCATTACGAGAGGCCTATCTCCAGCAGTGGACCTTAAGGCCACCACAGATGTGCTACGCAGTAGGTGCATTTACGCATCTTCACAGCCCATAGACCACTTCTGTGCCTGGACATAGGTTACCTCTGCGTGTTCTACCAGCTGTATGATGGTGTGCTCTCAACTAGAAGATATGATGCCAGCGCCACCATTCCTCCATCGCACCACTCGCTGAAGTCTGAGGTGTCATCCACACCAACTGGATTTGTAGCGGTCCTCCTCCTGCACATACATAGCTGTACATAAAACCACTGTACATACAATTGTTATGTGTGTATCTTAGTCAAGGTGCCGCCTTTTTCTGCGTATAGATTTCTGTCAAAAATCATAACACTTTAAAACCACACTAGAAATCCAGCCAGACGAATCCACGACGACAAGCTTGTATCTCCGTGACAATACATTAGCAATAAATGGTTTATCAAATTCAGAGGATTAACATAGAAATGTGAAATAACCTATTAATTCGTATATTACCCGTGGGCGCACCACTTCACAGGTCTGCGGTTAGCGATGTCATACTACTGAGATAATTAAACAGTGGGAGATCGAGCGTCGTGTGCCTGGGCCAGCTCTGGTTGTGGTTGGAGTTGGTGTTTTTGGAGATCTACTCGAAGGGGGGCAAGAGCAGAGCACACCGTCTACCTTTAGAGCTCTGGGTTAGGAGGTAGCTTTCTGGGTTTGGAAGAGCAGTAGAAGCAATGGCCAGTGCAGAGAAGGGTGCAGCCGAGAGCAAGGCTGCCGACCTGGATGGCATCCTGGAGCGGGACGTGGGGCAGTTCGGGCGCTACCAGCTCGTCACGCTGTTGCTGGCGGCCATTCCTGTCATCTTCTCGGCCTTCGCGTCCGGGGAGTACATCTTTACTACCGCACGAATACCCTCCAGGTGAGATAATAATCATCACCGCAACACTGGCCCACTACTGAGCTCAGGTTTTCTCTCAAAATGAAAAGGATTAAGGCCACAGTCCACCACGCGGGCAACTGCGGGTTTGTGGACTTCACACGCTTCGAGCATGGAGAACTCGGAGGCACGTTTCCTCGCGATGTTTTCCTTCGCATTAAAGCAAGTGATATTTAATTGCTTAAAACACATAACTCCGTACTGGAATTTTAACCCAGGACCTCCCGAAGTCTAACTAACTATGGGGTAAAATATTTGTGGCATCAAATTATGTAAGTCTTTTAAATTAAGTTAATAAAACGTGGTTGCTTATGGCTACAACCTGTCGGCGGTCCCATGCACGGCACGAGCATGTGCACTGATGAGGCTCTTCAATTTGTCGACCGATTAAGATAAGACCGCTAGCACAGTGGGACTGCATGCTCGTTTGCTATTCACATTACATAAAAACCGGTAGAGCATGGAAACAGATTTCACAACCCCGCAGCTCCCGACAGCGGCAGAAGTTGCTTCAGTTTGTCGATCGATTAAGTTGAGACCGCTAGCACAGATGGCGATGAATGGTTTATCCTCAGAATAGTAACCAAAGCAATTAGTTATTGTTGCGAGGGTTTATTATTTACATATCCGTTGACGTATTGTTTTTAATACGTTGCAACAGCAGACGACCAGTCACCGCCATCTGAACAAACAAATCTAAAAGGTAACAGCGCGATGTACGCGCGCTCCAACCAGGTTGAACATGTTCATTTACTAATTACAACAATAATATGGATCTGACGGGCTAACATTTATTTAAGTAAATATCACAAGTGTTCTGTGGTGAGCTGCCACTCGACAAAATATGCTATGGAACCCTGGCCCCTTATTCTGTATTTGTGCTTAGACTCGTAACGAGGGCGCGTTACGATATGTCACGTTTTCTGTTTTCATACGTTTTCTGTATGGAATCGTATTCTATAACATCAACAGCCTATATTAGTCCACTGCTGGACTAAATGCCTCTCCTAAAAATCGGCGGATTTGCCCATAACCACCACGCTGGGAAGGCGGGTTGGTGATCGCAGCAGATGGTAGTTACAGAGGACGCTGCTCGTTCTCCGTTCCATCCATCTATCCATCCATCAGCCCTGAGAGGCTGGACATAGGCCTCCCCTACTCGACGCCACTCCGCCCGGTCCTGTGCCCTTTGAATCCAGCGGTTTCCCACTGTTTTATTCAGGTCATCAGTCCACCTGGTCGGAGGGCGACCTGTACTTCTTTTTCCGAGTCGTGGTCTCCATTCCAGCAAGTTAAGGTTACACGAAATCAATGCCGTTTTCAGGTGCCGAATCCCGCAATGCGATCCCGCGGGCCCCAACCCGGAGTTCGCGCCGGCGTGGGTGCTGCGCGCCATCCCCGGGGCCGGCGGGGGCTTCGAGCAGTGCGAGCGGTTCAGCAACAGCTCGCTGCCCTCCGGGGAGGGCGTCTGCCCCGCGGGCTGGTTCGACACATCCCGCACCGAGCCCTGCGCCTCCTACGTCTATGAAAACACTCTTAGTGTCGTCTATGATGTAAGTCTCAAACAAAAATCTAATTGTAACAAAACGGACCAAGTCCCGTCCAAAAAGTTCGTGTACACTACGGTCAAGTCTGCTCTTTCTTTAGTCCATAGCCCCTCTTCACTAAAACACTGCTCCTTGTTTTTTTTCTACATAACACTGTATCACGGAATTGACAATTTGACAGTTCTTGTATGAAGTGACAAGTAAAGGCGAGGTTGAGGGCGAGCTAACAAGCTACCATAATTACTTTTGCCTTGCACATAGTCTGACATAAATTGATTATTATCCATCTATTACTATTCTTAACAAAGCTGAAAATGTTCACACGTGCGTACCTAACGGATTGTGATATTATGTTTACCAATTCCTCTTCCTGTTTATAAAGTCAAAATCCATTATTTAGGTATTATTGTATGTAACGATAAGACCACAGCCTATAAACCATCCTTTTTACACTGTGATAAGACGTAGCAACTATTAAGTATCTATGACTGTATATGTTAATGAATGGTAGATAAATCCTACTTAACCTTGTGTGGCTGTATTGTTTGCTTCTCTTTAATATAATATCTTTTTAATATATTATGTTTCCAAAATAACAATGTTGTAGTGATGAAGTCCAGTTTTGAGTGGTAATGATTTGCCAGAGAGATGAATAAAAGGATCGGTGTGTTGTATGTAATGGTGATGGTGGTGTAATGGTGGCCAGTGATTAACGCCTTCAATTTCATAGATATAAGCTACTCAAACATTCTGTTCATCTTACGTTCGATCACACTCACATTAATAAAGATTTGATATGCTCCAACATAATGTTTAGAATAAAGACATGTTATTTTATGTTAAGAATGTTAAGCCGCACCGGTTCCGGCCGGCAAGTGATGGGTGACCGGTAGTGGTAACATTTCTTGAGCGCTTCCGTGCTTCGAAGCTCACGTGAAGCCGTCGGTCTCGGTTGTTACGCCGTTATTAAGCCTTGTCGGAGGCCTTCAGGCGGCCTGAAAAACTTCCGACAGTCGGGTTGGCCACTAACCCCTCCACCGCACCGCATTGGAGCAACGTGGGGGAGTATGCGCCAGGTCTCCTCAGTTGTGAGGAGAGACCCCTGCCCTGCAGTGGGCCACTATGGTTTGCAGTCCAACAACAAAATTAGAAAAGCAACACCTTTGCAGTTTGATCTTGCCTGCGACGAGTGGCGTCGCTCCCAAATCGGTTCGATCCGAACCATCGGCACGCTGCTCGTGCTGCCCATCACCGGGTTCATCTCGGACCGCTGGGGCCGCCGCGTGGCGCTCACCATCAACGCCTTCAACACCGGCTGGATCGGGCTCGTGAGGTCCTTCGTCAACTCCTACGATTGGTTCCTCACTCTCGAAGTCTTGGAGTCGTCAGTCGGGGCGGGCGCGTTCTCTTCGTGTTATATTTTAGGTGAGTGGGTTATTCACAGGCGGGCGGCGCTCGCCTCACAATGGATGCCTTCAAATGGTGGACGAAGCCGAGGGAGGCCGAAGAAACGATGGCGTGACCATCTGGATGTATTCCACGGCTCGTTACACAGGTTCATTAACCAACGTGCCACTGAGTCGTCGAATGGTACCAAAGATTACGAAAGTAATCATAAATTAATACCGCTTATTTTAAAACACGTGGTATTCAGTTATAATGTTATGTGTATACTTCCAGTGACGGAGCTGGTGGGCCCTAAGTACAGAGTAGCCGCCGGAGCCACGATATCGACGATGTTCGCCGTCGGGCAAGTGATCCTGGGCCTGGTCGCGTGGGGCGTGCAGCCGTGGCGCACGCTCACCCAGGTGCTCTACGCGCCCCAGCTCCTCGTCGTATCCTACTTCTGGATCCTCTCCGAATCCGTCCGGTGGCTGATGAGCAAGGGACGCTACCAGGAATCCGAGGAGATTTTGAAGAAAGTGGCAAAGATGAACAGGAAGGAACTGTCGGAGAAGTCCCTGGAAGCGCTGCGGGCGACCGCCGAGGCTGAGAAGTTGATAGAGAAACCGAAAGAAGCGTGGCTTCCAGTACTGGTGTACAGGTCGAAGAGGGTTCTCCTCAGATGCATGGTGTCACCGATATGGTGGATCACAAACACGCTGGTGTACTACGGCATGAACATCAACGCGGTCAATCTGTCCGGCAACCGGTATCTGAACTACGTGTACGTGGCGGCGATCGAGATCCCCGGCTTCTGGACCGCGATCCTGCTGCTGGACCGCATTGGCAGGAAGCCTGTGTTGATCGGAGGGTACTGGATCTGTGCGGCTTGCCAGTTTGCGTTTGCGTTCATCCCCTCGGGTAAGTTAAACTAACATTATTATTACGCACTTGGCTTTTTAGCAGATTTAAAAAAATTTGAAGGTTATCAATCAACTCCAATTATTAACTGAAAGGGATTGTGAAAATTTAAGAAAAAATCATTTTATATAAAATTTGTGCGTATTAAAATAGTGGTAAAACATATTTAGTTTGATTGGTTCAATGTTTGGTAGTCATATTAATAGCTACAGTAGCTCTATGCGGCACTGTGAATGAGCTTCAGAATGACATAAATGGCCTTTTAAATCTAAAATCTGTCTTACAATACTTATTTAACATTACTATATCGTTGAGCTGCAACACCTTATAAAATTATCATGCAAACGATTTTATTTACATTGGTTGTATCGTGTAACACCAAGATTATTGCCTGATTTCACCAAACATGCCTAATGTTTAAGGTTCCACTTAGGTACCTAATAAAAAGATACAGAAAAGGGGCACCCTGAAAAGTAGGATGCCTGGTGGAGTCGGGCTTAAGACTGATATCTATGAAAGCTCGAATAGTAAGTTCGTTTTTTAACATGCACGAAACAAAGCCACAATGCGGATTGTATTGTGACAAAGCTGCTGTTATACCTACGGTGCTTCGGTAGATTCTTGCGAAAACTCGTTGGATGAGTGAATGAAATCCCTGAGTACCGAAATTTACATCTAGAGCTATCAAGAATACGAAGTAATACTGCTCTTATTTCTGATGAACAACAACGTTTAAGAAATTAAATTAAGTACTAAAAACTTAATCGATTTAAATAGCTGTACAATATGACTAGCGTACACGAATTAATAATTTCTTATGACTTTGTGCCTATATAATAAATTATGTAATATCTAACGTCGAGATATCAAGCATTTATTCATTTGTATCACTTGGGAAAATGTTATTTTTATTTATCTACTGTGATATTATAATGACTAACATGTGAAATAATGATATTATTGTGATCCTTTATATGAAATATGATACAACAAACAATAGAATCAACAGGTACATAATATAAGTTTGATAAATCAAAAATAATTTCGTCTAAACCACTGTTGGGGCGATAAGTTGTCTTCTATTGACTTCGATGAATTCGGCAATGTTAAGTATTTAATTCTGCCTAACAATTTAAACCAACCATTCGATTTCGATGATTCCCTGCACATAACATTATGATTTATATATATTGTAGGTATTTAATTAACTATTTTCATTGATATAAAAATCTAGATTTTAAATAATCCAAAAATTTGAATACTTATGTCATTAGATGTTGAGCTCGATTGCATTTAAAAACAGACTACAACAAGCTAACCTGCCTGTCTGTTAAAAAATTTACAATACACGTAATGCATTAATTATAAATAAAAGTTTCATCATTTTACTTTGTCTATTCAACAAATAGAAAAGAGTTATTTTAACTCGCGCCTATTTCAGCTCGATCCCATTTTTTTTCCGCAAAACGGCAAAACGGACGTATTTATGGATTTGAAAGACTCTTAAGGCTTCGTAATAACAATGTAATGAGATTCGTGTAAATTTGCGTACTTTTTAAATGAACATTACTTCATGAATAATTTAGAAAGTTTTCAGTAATCGCACGTATCAAATGTGCAATTTTACCCAACATTTAAGCCTGGTTCCTAAATCCATTAAACGATGGTCTACCATCGGTCAAAACAGTGCTATAAAATGCTACAGTATAGCATTTGGTAGGCAAATTTCGGTTTTGAAATAGGAACCGGGTTTCAGTAATCATTCGTAACTACAAACACATCGCTAAAACATCCACCAAGTCACTACGGTAAAATGTACCGTTGTGTGAGGGAAAGTCTCGGTTGTATCTCTTTGCACACGATCCACGGCGTTGCGACTATGGCGAAGCGTAGTCGTGCGCCGGCGCCGGCGAGTAATCGGCGCCGTGCAGCAGCGATTAGGTCTGGTACTGCAGCATCGGCGCCGCCGCTAGGTTCGCGTGGTGGCCGCTGTTCATCCGCAAGGCGGACAGGGACTTGTTGTACCACTCGTCTTCTGCACTCATGCCTATAGGAACAAGAAGGGGTTAGCGTATTTTTTCAAATATTCTTTTTGTATGAGAATGAGACAACAAACAAGCATGCAGCTCCACCCATCTGCAGCCGCCCATGAAATCTGTGAGAAACCTCGGATAAGACCGTAAGAGATATTAATAGGAATGTTAGTTGATCAGTATTCGTTAGCATAAGGACTGTGGGAGAATAGACTGTTAGTGACTAAGTCCTTATAGTCGGCGTTACTGATAGTCCGGTTCGTATTAGTAAGTAATAGTCCTGTTCGAAGCTGGTCACAGATGCGTTGCTACGCTTGAGGCCTAAGTTACACTTTTTTACCTAGTGGTGATTACCACTAAGTATTTCCCTTTGCTTGAAGTGAATTTAGTCAACAAAACTACTGCATCTCTGGGAATAAATTAGAACTAGTTAACAGGCAATATATAATGAAATGTATGTACACACAGATTACTATAATATAATTACTACGTAGTTACCAGGCAAAATAATATACACACGGATTACTATAACATCTGTATTCCGTAGTATAACTACGTAGCATGTCGGTAGTAGCGACGTAGCGCGCTACGAGCTACGACCGCACCGCTACGACGTCTTGATTCGAGTTTCGACGTAGAAGTAGGTACTATAAGCAGGTACTTAGAACGAAGAGGGTCGGGAGCGAATAGTGAGGCAGGGAATCGACCCTCGCGTTTTCTCAAGATTCAATCTCGCCGCAGGAAATAAGATATTTGCGAAGACGCCGCGAGGACGCCCGCCAAAGTAAATGTAGTGGAAATTTTCTTATTAGAATATCTACGGTACGATGCCTCGCTCCCATTACTTGGTCGTTTTTTCTACGCAGGAATCCAGCTCGCCCTACGGCATTTTCATGTTGTATAATATGCCTCAACGCTTTTTCTATTAGCTCATTTTTACTGAGTTGCCATGAAGGAACATCAGCAAATTGCGTAAAAGATAGAAATTCATCAATTTATTTTTTAATGAATCTAGGAACGAATCAAGCAAAGCATACCTACTAAATGAATTGAATATACGATACAAGACAAAGATATAAGACTAAGAAGACACCATCTTACATGTTTACATTTAACAATAATTTTATTTTATTCTTCTCATGTGAGTGACGATTGTCTTTTATGAGAAATAAAGTTCTTCAATCAGATCTTATGTTTTGCTGAAGTCCTTATTTACCGAATTCTAATAAAACTTAAGAGAGTATTCAGACTTAAGATGAAGAGCTCAACATTTTAATCTCCGGCCACATACTCAAAGGTAAAATTTAATTATAGATTTCTATATCTTAGAATTCGGCGATGATAGCCTAGTGGTTAAGACTTCGGTCTCGTATTCGGGGGGTCCGGGGTTCAAATCCCAGGCACGCACCGAT
>DWLO01002581.1:0-12287 GCA_018245335.1 Dalla quadristriga | reverse complement strand
GGAAATTGGATTTAGAACCATATAAATTTTATTTTTAAATACTGATAGCTTGTCGTGAAAAATATCGATGGTTTCGTATTAATATAATGGAAACGTTACAGTTCATTTGACTTAGCTAAGCTCAACCAGGAACTGCGTTCTTTAACGGGTGAAGTCAATAGGCCAAAGTGTTCAATTGAACTGAAAACTCTAAGTAAATCGTATCATCAACAGTCTGTAGTAGTCTATAGCCTATAGTAGGTACTGCTGAATTAAAAGCCTATCCTAGAAATAAGAGGAATTGCCCATAGAGTAACTAAGAGATGCCTCTTCTTAGAGAGCTGCATGCTCGTTTGCTATCTTAGTCACATAAAAAAAGCATTTAGCATATGTGTGTATGAAAGATCTTTTATATAGGTACCAATCAACTTAAATGAACAAGACAACCATGGAAGCAAGAATCACCCACTTTACATAATGATAGGAGTGCCTACTTCAGTATACACATACTCAAACCACAATCCAAAAGTTCATACTCTTAAACTGTATGCATCCTTAACTGGCTTTAGCTCTAATGCCCGGTTCCCACAGCGGAGTAGGTTCGAAAAACCGCAGTCGAGTCGGCCATTCAAAGGGCGATGTATGGCGCCTAATCTTGTGTAATAAGCATGCTCTTCGCGTCTTTGATGAGGATTTATGCCTCGTGTGTTTCCAAGGCTCGGACATGCGCCCAAAGATTCCTGTCGGCGGGTACCATTATTATTGAAATGACCGAATCCGTGCCAGGAGACATCATTGACATGTCTGATGTTAACAACAAAGTCTTTAACTTTTTCGTTGGAAATCTAAATTATTTTAGTATTGAACGAGTGTCGTATCGCAGGCAAGCGGCTCCGAAAATAAGAAGTCGTACTCCTTGGTTTAAACCATTTTTGAAACATAGCCTGCGTATCCTTAACCTGACCCATATAAGCAGATTATGATAGCCTAGAAGGTGGTTATGGGCAGTTACATAAATGAAATGCTAATGAAAGCTGATACTTTAGTATCATAAATCATTTACCAGTCTTATTTTCTTCAGTCATAAAATGACATACGACTTAAGTTTCTTCTGGGACTGCAGTCATGTTAGAAGTCATGTTAGATTTCGCCTGAGCATGGACAGAGAGAGCTTTGGAAAACTAACGGCCGAACAAGTCAGGAGAGAAGAAGCACAATAAGAAGAGAAGAAACAAAAACACCAATATACCAGTCACCACTTAACTAATGTTATTGCCTGCATTTGCCATATCATAAAGATTTTTTAATTTAACTATATGTAGTTAGGTACATTATGCTCGAAGAGACAAGAAATGATTTGATGAAAACCGCATGACTCGTTTGACAACGCTGTGTAAGTGAGTTCTCACAATTTTGTTATTTAATTTTATCCGAAACCACAATTTATCTCTGCATGACCCCACTGGACATGATGTGGTTTTAGTGTGCAATTCTAACAAGCTTGAAATTTAAACCAGGTTCTAATTAAGTCTAATAAGTCATTTACTCCTAGAAATATCTAACTTACTACGTAAATGGTAATTTTCGAAGAAACTCGTGCGCAATGAGTAACGAACTGGGAGAGTTTAACTTTCAAATAATCAGGATCTATTTTAGTATAGGTAGATGTAGCGAGATCTGATAATAACTGTTATTCAACTGTATTGTATCAATGAAATGAAATGGAGGGACGAAGTGGTGGCGACTGCGGGTGAGGGTTGGTTCGAGAGGGCACATAATTGAGAAGGCTGGCAAGCTCTGGAAGAGGCCTTTATCCGACGAGGGGTCCTCAATCAAACTTAAATTAACACTTAATTATTATGACATTATGCACACATTTTTTTTTAATTGGCTGCCTATATTGTAAATTTAGTAGGTAAGACACATTTTAAATTGGCAAGATAGTATAATATTATAATATAATATAATATAATTTCTATAATATTAATAATGAATATCGATTTTGTCCACCATACAAATATAATGTTACTGACAACTACTGATATTACTGAGGAATAAATGGCCTTTTTACTAGATATTATTTATTAATTGGATCAATATCATTATTTCTATTTCCAAAATGATATCCTTATTATAACTAGGAACGAAACACATGATCATATCATGAGAATGTGGTGCACATACTTTCTTTTTCAACTATAGCTATGGCGTATTTCTAATACTAACTTGACCAAATGTTAGGGAATTTTTTATCGCTAACATAGCAATAAAACCGTCGACAAGTGTGTTTTATTTTATGCTCAGTACACACTATTTGAATAAAGAATTTCACGAAGGCACTCAGTGTGATCTTAATATTAAGGGGATAAGTTAGCGGTTCAATTGAAATGTGAGTCGTTGTGGGCTGCAACATTTTTGTTAGATTTAGTATTCATTTCACGGATGTGCTGATTAGGTATTATTCTAATTCAAGTTTCGAAAAACTATTTCGACTATTTGTTAAGCGATCATTTTCGGTGATAACGACATGCATGATGTCATTAGAGGAGACCTACCGACACGTATTCTGAATACACCCGGTTCATTCCTTTTTAAGAACTCTTACCTCAGATTGTTTTTTTAGAAAGTAAAATAGCAAATCAACATGAATGAAACGAATAGGATCATAGCTCCGTGTTCTTTATGCATTCTGTTACTGAAATTATAACGTCTCCGTGGCGCGTTGGTCAGTGGCTGGCGGACTGTGGGTCCCGGGTACGATCTCCGGTTGGGGAAAACATTTATTTGGCAGATAAATATTTGTACTCGGGTATTAGGTATGTTAAATTTTATTGTTTTGCGTTGTTTATTGTTATCCCGCCACCCGCAACACAGGGAATCCTAGTGCGAGAGTGAGTGTGACCGTTTATTTATTTACTATTAATCCCGATTAGATAGATATATAAAGCGTTTTTTAAGGTAATTACCGGGTATATCTAGAGCACCTAAATCAGTCTCAAACTTAGCCACAATTCTATTCGATTTCGTGTTATTTCTGAGGCAGCTCATAAATTAATTTGCCAACTATCATAGTTGTGGTTGCGAGGAGTAGCAACCTCTGTAACGAGATTGTAGAAATATTAAAACTCTTAAAGTCGCTGTCCGAATACTATCCTCAAAAGGCACCACATTTTTCAAGTAGTTTCAAATTTCTGATATACTTAACTGTAACTTGAGTTGCAGTATGACCGTTTCAGTCACGTGTTGTCAGACATCAAAATCGTGATAAGGCATTATGTAGTGAGTGAACGCCTTTCGTTGGACAATGCGCTTGGCAGCATGCATGCACTGCTTGACGTTTTGGTCGTGTTTCTTTCCACATTCATAAGTGAATTTATGTTACTCGGCAATACACATAATTTGCATGGACTATGTTTTCTATAATAAAACTGTTTTCGGTAGATTTTACGTTGCCCTTCCCGCTGTACAAATTGACGATGAGGGATTGATGATGAACTGAGCTTCTGTATTAAACACAGGTCACACATCTACCGGTATTACCGTGAATGTTACTTTTTAAATGCCAGCATTTTGGCTCAATACGTGCCGACTACGTCAATTTTGACAATCAATTAAAACATAAATTATTCTGTAAGGTTATAACAGAGGTCAAGGCGGTTCGAGATCAAGGAGGTTCGGAGGTCCGTTTAGTTACACAAACATCCATCCAACCCTCCTTCCAACTATCGCGTTTATAATTTGAAGTATCATAGAATAATTTGGAGCTGGATTATATTCGTCGAATTTTAGAATACACTAGATAAGAACAAATGAACGCCAAATTGTGTTCGTGGCTACCCAAAATGTTATCAGTACATACCTATAGTTAATTTAACACTAGAGTTTGACTCCATTTAAGTTAACTTAGCTACAAAAATAAAATATGTTTTTAACACTATAAAACCACTTGCGTACAAAGGTCGAAGGAATTTTGGAAATGCCTGTATTTTATCAACAAAAGAAATTATGCAGAACGTGTTCTCCGTTAAAAATTACGACTTTACGCAGAGTTACCAACTTACGAACGTGAGGGCACATCAGTGTTGCTAGTTAAACACATAAACTGTACAGTGTTTGAAGTGTTTATTGTTGTTTGTATAGTATAGCGTTTATACTCGACTAATAAATGCAGAGGCGAGCTTTGGTCAGACTTAACGTATGGAAGGTATGGATCTACTTGAAAATTAACCAATCCAAAACTAACAAAAAAAAAACTTGCGTACTTTTTAAGTGTAACGTAAGACCACACACGAAGTCTTACTTCCGACCTCAACACCTGGTTATCAGCTAAGTTCACATGACTTCGAACGTACCGCTCGGTGGGATTTTCAGGTTGTCGACGGAATTCATATATTTAGCATAGCTCTGAGGCCAAAGTTTATAGATAGAAATGCCCTATAGATATGTCCAATTGTGAAATCGTTTTTCGTTAGTTATCATTCAGTTGTAGGTACTTTGCCCATTTGGAAATCTTGAATGTTTCAACAAGTTGGCTTCAACAATATATACTGGTGCATCGTGGTGGAGTAGCTATGGGTGCAATCAGTATTATTATCTTTTGACTAAAGTACCTACCCACTGAGTTATTGTCTATGGTGGCTCAAGTACGTATCCTATCCAACATGTGCGAACGAAATCAAACAAATCGTTACTAATTATTATAAATGTGAAAGTATGTTTATTTGTTTGTCCTTCTGTCACGCTGCAATAGAGCGACAGATCGACGTGTTTTTTTTAAATTTTTGCATAGAGATAGTATAATATGGATATAATCGGAGAGTGACATGGGCTACTTTTTATCGCGTAAAAATGCACGGGTTCCTGTGGGATGGATAAGGGATAATTACGCAGGCGGAGCCGCGGGCAAAGCCAAGCAAATTTTTATAAAGTTAAAATAAATGCAAGTAGCATTAGCAGCAGTAGTAGCATTAGACTAATGCGAATGGTATCTGTACCTGCGGAAGGTAATCTACCTACCTGAATGATTCATTGAATTGCATGTTTATCTAATAGTATTCTAACTATCTGTTGAACCAGATAAAGATGGAGATTGATAGAAATAGATAACTATGTACCATACATCATGAAAATAGACTATCTAAAATGGTAACTTAACGAAACGTCTTGTGGCTGAGAGACTAGCTACTATTTATGTAATGGCAACATTTAAGTACTTACACAGGCAAATAAAATAAGTGTCCACCACTCGCCGATACACAAGTTAGGCTAGGTCCACACGACATGAAACTGCAGGTCGTTAAGTTAAGACGAAACTTTATGGAATTAAGAGAAGGCCCATACATTGAGGTTTAATAGTGTTCAAAGGAAGCATACGTTTTTTGAATTGTTTTTGAAACTAAAATTAATACTATTCACAAAAATCTTACTCGACTAGCCCAGCAACCAGAATTAATATGCAACGAAGTAAACGAAAAAAAGTAGGTACTTAGGTCGTCTCAGTCGAACACTGTATGTCCGTGTGCACCTAGGATAAGTGCTAGTAATATATGTGGCAGTTCAGACTAGACAGGGAACTGCTCGGGCATGTTTGAGCGTGCTTTCAGCCGTAAAGTCATTTAGGCCGAAAGGGCTGGAAACAGGGCGATTTCCTATTCCTTAAAATTGTTCCTTGCAATATATGAATAATAATGAAATTAATTTAATTTAGGAGATTAAATCGCTCTTTAATAAGGTTGATATTTAATCAAGTCTTGCTCAAATGCAGTGATGTCCGAGTGGCTAAGATTTCGGCCTCCTGTTCAGGTGAGTGGGGTTCGAGCCCCAGGCACCTCTCACTTTTCAGTTTTGTGTATTATAAGCAATTAAATATCACTTGTTTATCGCTGATGAAAATGTTATACAAGGCGTGTGAAGTCTGCTAAACTGCATTAGGACTGCACAAGCGGTTTAGTTAGACTTGGACCACAAGGTCCCAGTCTAAACCCATTTCCCTTGAAAAGGAGACCCGTGCTCAGTCAGTAGTGGCACAGTGTAATAAGCTGTGCTAGATGCACTGTTAGGTTGATGATTATGATAATTGCTAAAAATGCTCAAGCGTTTTTGCGTCTAGTCTGAAGTGACCCTTAGATCGATCATGGAGTGGCTAGGTCGCCGCTGAGGCCACTTGAACTAGCTACTCTCAAAATATTAAAAAATGTTTTTATAGTGAGTATGCGCATGTTCGAGTGAATAGAAATAAAGATAATAAAAATAATCCGGCTAGATACGAGTATAACATAAAATCCGGCGGCAATTCAAAATCCTCAAGGACCTCGTAGCAACACAAATAATAAAAGTTTTTAAGCAAGCAGCGCAAGCGGTGGTAAGTCTGGTAGTTAAGAATTCGGGAGGCCGAAATCTCTGGAGTTTGGGCTCGATTCCCAAGCTTCTGGGCCTGTGATTCCACACGATGTTGTCACTCACGAAAAATTCTGTCATCATCGCGAGTAAACTCCACTACTGAGATTTCTTTATCCCGCCTCGCGTACATTCGCAGCGAGTAATTTTTTCCATCGCGCACTAGGCGTACAAAATGATCAAAATGTGACCGAAAGAAAATGTAAAAACAATTCTAAATAAATCAAATTAATAATCTATCTCTGTTGCGATTGATAGTGTATGGGAAAGAACAGGGTTCCTAGCGGGGAGGGAGTGATGTCAAGAATAAATATTATTACTAAATATTACTGGAGGCCTTCGGTTGGCCTAAGAGTTATGGCACTTGAATTGGTCAACTCCAACATCTTTACCAATCGGCACTGGAGCACCGTTGTGGGATTACCTTACCTACCTACGACCAACCCTAATATGTATTTTTTTTATAAGTATTGTTTATCGTTACAAAATTAAGTGTTAACATGGAATTGGTCTGTGATTTTTAGATCAGTGATGAATTAATTACATGTTATCTATAAATGTACTTATTTTCTCTTTCTGTTGTGACGTTTCTCAAGTGGTATGTAATTACCTCATAATACAATAAGAAGTTATGATTTGATTTTGATTTGAATATGGTACAAGCCTCTACAGTTGTATAAGATTAAAATAGTATTGTACGAATAGTCTACATAATGATATAAGCCTGTGGCTACCGTTTACCACTTAGTTAGTCGAACACCTATTAAATTCAGTTCAGCCCATTCATGCATAGCAATATGCTCTTACGCTGTGCTCTACCTTTCCCGAAGCAAAAGGAATGGACACCGTTATTGAATTAATAATTCATTATGAAATGCAGAGATTTGAACCGAATAATTAAGGCCAGCGATGGCAGTGAACTGAATGAAACAACGTAGGTCCAGAACTAAAGCGCTGGATCTATTAGAAACAAATGCTTAATGGTAGTGATACACACTGGCCAGTGTTGGATACCACCACTATCATTGCCTTTTGGTGGTAGAACTATTGCATGAATCGATTGGTGGGATCTCTTGAGAATCTGGTGGAATTGAATCGTATACCACCTGCTATCGCCTCGCATACTATCAGTATGTCTCTTATTGTCTTTGTTGGGCCCATTAAAAGTGTTTGACCTACCCCTTAAACTTGCCAACTCGCCCCACACATGAGCGCGGTGCCTTTTAAGATTTTTTTTATAAAACAATGTGAAAAGTTCCGCCTCATCAATGGATGGATGAAAGATAAATTACATGCTTATTGAAAGTTTTAACACAATAATGTCATTCCGACGGTACTTACTCGTAATTTAACTTAATGTTTTATGTACCTAATAAATGTTTACGTCTGATGATGTTTTACGATCTAATCATGGCATCGAATTAATTTATGAACCAATGGAAGAAAATGCATGCGAAGCAGCCCATTTAAGACATCATAATTATCTATTGTAATTGTTTGCGTGAAATCGCGGGAGATTTTTTATGTTATTAAATTCATTTATACGAGAATTTTACAGTAATTTGTTGTTTACGGTACCAAATCGATATTGTTCTCATAATAGCAGGTACGTACGTTAATATTTTGCGATTAAATCATCGATAATTGTCGATTCTCATAATAGATTGCATCATTACACATTACTCGCATGAAATGTCTTATAAGACTTCTTTGGGACGGAAAACTATTTCCCACACAAATAATAATATTGCCACATAGCAGATATAAGAAAAAAAAAATTGAGTTTACTTAATTTAGCAATGCCGTGTGGTGACGGCAGAACAGAATACAATTGTCACCACCTCTCTTCCCGCGGATGTCGTACAAGGCGACTAAGGGAATGCAACGGAGAACGAGAAGTGTCCTCTGTGGCAACCACCATCTGCTGCGATCACCAAATCCCATGCAAATCCATTTTTGGGAGAGGCCGTTAGTCCCGCAGTGGACAGTAATAGGCTTTTGATGATGATGACTAAAATTTTGTAAACGATTTTAATACATATCTGTTTGTGCACTTGTAATACACACTTTCATCCCCTATTCGTGTTTTGTGAACAAAAATTTGCCTTTTTCTTTTGCCAGGGCATCAGCTATTACATACCAATTTTTATAAGAACATTTGTAATATTAGTAACAAGTAATTATTTGCACCCTTGAGTTGGTTTTCTCTTTTGATAGGCGTTTCAAAACAATTGTTATCCGCGGATATACCCTATAATGAACTGTTGTGAACTATTTATGCGCTGTTAACATCATCGTCAATGACATCTTTTTGTAAACCAACAGTAAACAATAAACGTTGTTTTTTCTTCTTTATGTTCCAACTGTTCTATATTTTACAAAACACTATAAAGTAGAAAGAACATAACCCTTACGTGATAACCATCAATAGGAATCAGGCCGTTACCTCGCATCTATTTAATCATAATAAAAATATAGTTAAAACGGACCATGCGCGTGCGCACCCGTTATATTTTGTACCTAGAGCATGCGGCCAATTCGGTAACGGAATGAGTAAGACACAAGTAACGGAAACGGACTTACACGCGATGGCTAATAGATATAGATCAGTTTGACGGTTATGTCTTAATGGTCATTCCTCTTTAACTTTACAGGCTGTTAGGACTCTTTCCTCTTATTTTTGATTTTTACATTTTATTTGGTTATGAGTCCTTCGAACAACGTGGCCTGCCCATTGCCACTTCAGCTTGCTGTTGTTTTAGTAGTAAGTGGTCTTAGTAATCATATAATATGAATGTTATTTGTCTTTATATACATACCTAATTTAATCAATATCTACCTATGTTAATATTAGGAAGCAGCAGAGTTTGTAAGTTGCTTGAGAAGTGCTGTAGACTTTATCACGTCACGCTGCGACCCATAGGAGCAGTAAGCATAAACTGCTACCAAAGATAAAAATAAAAGAAAATCTTCTGACATGACATCTGTATAATGGAACAGTTGACTGACTGACATGTCAACGTACAGCTCAAACCGCAACATAGAAACTGGACATTAACATGTAGATTTTCATTTTAACGTAGAGCTCCACTAAGTAAGGATTATTAGAAATTATATCCCTAAGTGGTTAAAACATGAAAGTTTGAATATACGATTATTACGCTGGCGGAGCCGCAAGCAAAGTCTAGTATTAAAAATGGATACAGGGAAGAGCTAAAACAGCGTCAGCAGTTTTGATTCGATCGTAGCAGAGACCTATTATATTGCTAGAAGAAGGTAAGTAGGTAAGTTTGGAACGGTTAAAAAATACTGAGTAAATTTAAGAGCAGCATGATTATTTTTCTTGGTCAGAGTAGGTGGAGTCTGCGACACCTCGTTTACCGTTGTTTCGGCCACATTGGCTCGCGCCGCCCACCCGAGCGGTAGGCGTTCCGGGCAGCTGTCCATCGTAGGACTGAAATCAATTGCAAATTTAGTACAATACGTATTTATCTTTATTGGAATAAGATAGCAAACGAGCATGCAGATCCAACCATCCACTGCTGCCCATGATATTTGTGACAAACCTCGAATAGGACCGTAAAAGGAAGTGGGGATGTTAGTCCAGTTAGTATAACAATATGTTAATATGAATGTGAGTTGGTCAGTATTCATTAGTATAATGGACTATGGGAGAAAGGACTGTTACTGACTGTAAGTCCTGTTAGTTGGTATTGGTGATTGTCCGGTTAGTAGTGGTTAATAGTCCTATTCGAAGCTGGTCACAGATGCGTTGCCATCCAAGAGAACTGAGATGTTCGCCTATTGTTAAGTGTAACCGGCATCTACACTTTCCAACCGAAACACAATTGTTGTAAGACAATTATTTCACGGCAGAAATGGATGTGGTGGTGACTTTTTCGGCTTTTTCGGCTGTAAGCCATAACATAACTGATCGTCTGTGCCCACAACATGTAAGGTTAGCGAACTCTTACAGGTTACTGGATGGCAATCCAGCCCGTCTTTTTCAGCTCCAGGCCATAACTGGTCGCTTCTGCCCACAACCTGTTAGAGTTATGCATGCCTAAGCGTGTTGTTTTATTTATTTATAAAACTTTATTACATCAATAAAAACAATAATGGTAGGTGGACTTAATACTAGAAGTATTCTCTACCAGTCAACCTTTGGGCGAAGCAGAAAGCGGACGAAGGCGGTTTTAAATATTTAAGGAAAACTATACTTAAACTGTAATACGTGCTTAAGTATAGATATTCGACCGATAAACTAATTGTTCTCCGTAATGTTCACACAGGCATGTGCATTCTGCGAACATGCATTTAGCCAGCGTGGTGGTGAATTCACTCCTCCCACTCTGAGAGGAGAACCGTGGGCAGGGCGACTCGTGGAGGGTTGATGACGTTCATTTGGCACATACCAGATACCTGTACAGCGCTGGCATTTCTATTCCTCTTTTCTTCTATAATTTTCTTCAAATTATCGACATGCCATCATACGCGAGGCCACGAAAACCTGTCAGTACAAATCATTCAAATTCAAATCAAAGCTTGGATTCAACGTAGCTTCATGCTATGAGTATGTGTGAGTAACAAAAATCCATCCATTCTAACAAAATTTAACATTTTTAATATTATTAAGCTTAATATCATAAGCACACAAGGAAACGAAGCTAGGAAGCAGTAACAGGAAGCGGAACGGAGTCAGGAGGAAGCCATAAATAGCGCTGCAGACTAAACCCTTGAAAGAATAGGCTCTTGTAGGCTTACTCTCGACTGGGCGTACAGCGAGGGCGAACTGCGTTTAAGTGTTCAATTGGATGACAAAATTACGCTTCAAGATGTTAAAAATATAGTGTTGCTATTAATATTACAGGAAGAGAGCGAGTTGCTAGTATATTACTAGTACAATAAAGTACCTATTACTGGTATTTTAAAACGATACACGATATATGTAAAGTTTTAATTGTGACCTTTCCTTGCCGCTATGATCGCTTAGTTACCCCTTGTCTATCCCCCAGAAACCGTGTATTTTCCCGGGATAAACAGTTACTTATGTCACCCTCCGGCCCATATACTATCGCTATGCAGAAAACCAGGTCTATCAGTGAACGATTTTCTAACCAACAATCAACACACAATCCGCACAGTCTTTTTGAGTTGCGGGTGATGACCACACAAGAATACATCCCAAACGAACCCAAATTCAAACGATTATCAGACAATTAAATGTCAGGTCCAGCCGGAGACCAAACCTGGAACCTAAAGAGGATGATAATAATTGTACACCATCGACACACAACACATACACGATTAAAAAACGAAACAAAAAAATACGATATACAAAAGGGTGTCTTATCGCTAAGAAGCCATTTTTTCCAGACCCTTAGGGTATGGATAAAAGTAATTACATGCAGATTATGGAGGCGCGGTGTACTCTATATGCTGTATTATACATAATTATTATGATATTATAATGTAAAATATAATGTATATTTATTTCTCTTAAGACACGTTTGTTTGTTCATTGTGTTGTGCTGTAATTTTGCTTGTAATTTCTGTCAACTAATAAAACTGTCCACACATACCTATCCCTTGTAAATTAATGAGCTTACCGACCATGAATAAGCTGAAAGTGGATTTTGCTATTAGCACAAGGGTTTGTCCCGAGTCATATTCTGAAGGGTTTTGCATAACAATGACCCAACCCGTCGATCACTGTTTCCTCTTAAGAGCTCTTGTGCCATCGCCATGAAAACCATAGTCAGGAAATAAATGGAATTTAAAATACAGACTAGTTAATGACCGCGGCTCTTCCCGTGGAATCAGTCTTTTAATAATAAATAAATAAATAAACGCTTACACACTCACACCCTCGCACTAGGATTCCCTATGTTGCGGGTGGCGGACACATACAA
>DWLO01002580.1:0-12288 GCA_018245335.1 Dalla quadristriga | reverse complement strand
ACATTTAGGATACTTTTATCCCGGAAAATGAAAAGGTTCTCTAGGGATTCGGGATGACAGTTTGTATGGAAAAATATGGAATAATTTATATGACTAAACAAAGTTTGCCGGGTCAGCTAGTTACTGAATAAAGTTTGTAAAAACGTTTGTAAACCATGAATAGGTTGTATCGACCGCAAGTAATTGGATAAGGACAGGGAGATGATAAAAAATCTGCGAATGTTTATTTACGAATCGAAAATTCTTCTTTTTATTTAAATATGTCCCATTAAAAAAGTAAAATTATTAGTTACGTACGGTAAGAAATCCCAAAGCCGAAAGCGGAAAATATTAACAGACGCTATCACTGTGGTAGCGCAAAATGAGACGGGGGGCTTTACTTTCGCCCAGGGGCAGACTCACAACCAGATGCTAGTATAAAATACAATACGACATATGAACATCCAACTCTTTGACGAGAAAACCGATAATGATAATGAAACAGTATCCCAACAAGTGTTACAACGGCCACAAGAGATCAAAGATCATATTCATATTAATCTTCACATAAGACCGCCCATGCAAGCCGTGGGGGGTCATGTAGTTGCAACACGAACAGTTACTGTTACTACCGAGCAAAACAAAGAGAGAGAGCTTTTAAAAATAGACGCATTAAGCTAGCATAACAGTTCTATTATGGAGCTTTTACGATTGTGGATGGATGTGCTTTAGGCGATGTTATTTATACTGCTCGGTCCACTCGTTAATACGATGGTAAGAATTTGTTTTGTCAGGAAGAAAGTAATGAGCGTGGTGTTAGAATGGTAACGAAACGTTGTAATTTACGCAACTTACTTTTATAATGACTAGTGTACCAGTAGTCGAAATTCGAATATTATAATTTCTGAAAATTTCAGAAAAACATTTATGATTTTTTATGTTTCGATTTTTCGTTTTTTTATAAATAACACTCGTCAATAGCTCGGCAATGGCTACAAAACAAAAACAAAAGGACATCGGTTCAGAAACACAGTCAAAAAAGCTACAGAACTTGGAACTGATTTTTGATTTTCCTCAAAACATTTTCTTATTAAATAATAGTGTCTAAGTAGGGATAATTAGAAATCCACTTGCATTTCGAAACATTCGACCACTCCTCGTCCCGGGTTTGAAATTAATTTCAAGTAATAATAGCCGTTCTCGTATATCTCCGCTTATTATCGACTTATAAATATCCTATTTGAGTATCAATCGAACTTCACTTGTCTACGCAATTTGCAAAAAATTTGGTCAAAGATGAACGAACGCTCGAACTCTTTAACACTCCACCCCTGCACTTTGACGTGTGGCGGAAACACATAAACGTCAGAAACGATCAAGAGCCGAGAACGAACATCAATAAGTTCAAGAAATATCGGCCCCGGGCGGGAGTCGACCACAGTGAGGGCCGTCGCAGCCGACGCGCCGCGGAGTCATACATGACTCACAGTGGTAGGTCGCAAATCGCAAGCCATCCCATTCCGTCTGTCCGCCCGCACAACGAGACGGCTGACCTTGGTCCTCACACTTACCATCACTTGTTTCCGGGTTGTGCCCATCATTCGATTCACGTAATTATAATTCCATCAGAAACATTAATGGTAATTTTAGGTACTTCAGCCTAAAAGTAGCGAAAGGCGTACGGGGTTGTTTTTTTTCGAATGCACAGTTGCTGTTTAAACTATTGGTCTTTTACTTCAGGCTCAAAATTAGCGAAAGGCGTACGGGGTTGTTTTTATTCGAATGGACAGGCGCTGTTTACCCTATTGGACTTTACAGCGCCACGGAGATAACTTCGTCGTTAAATAAATTGAGATGTATGAGGGTACGATGTTCTATTAAATTTATTTTTTATTTATTTCACTTTATTGCAGAACCTAATCTAGGATTTTGCCCTTTGTATTATAGCAATTTCCTTTAAAGTTTATATATATATAAATAAATATACTACGTTCTACAAATTGTAGTAAGAAGCAAAAGTTCGACTAACAGCCAAAAGTGTGATTTGCTTAGCTAAAGAAAGCAGTTGTGTAGCCTGCGTAAAGTTAACTTTAACCGGAACGCCCGTTTACTTATCTGCACCGGGAATTTTGTGAATTCTGCTGTCAGAAAAAGGAATTATAAAGAAGTTTTGAATTCCTCAAACTTTAGCGACGTATTTCTTAGGAAATTAACGTTAGTGACGAAAATCGGCATAGCAATTTTATACGTATATTGAAATTTTAAATTTTATTCCTAACTTAACATATTGCAGTGATAAAAACGCAATTTCCTCGCCGTAGAAGCGAGTAGCGGCAGTTTAAAAAAAGAATAACACCTCGCGCAGCTGTTGGCGTTGTAGAATTTCTGAGATGACATTTCTTAAATAGTTTTAAAAACGAAGTTTCTAGTTTAGCTTAGATCGTGCTTGGTTTGAGCTTGAGCAAAGCTTTGCGAAACGCCTCCGAATGACGAAGCAATGAATGCTACGATCTATTAAACGACATTATTTTTTGTCTCTCTCAATTGTATGTTTAGTAATGTACGTATGAATGGGATGGAAACCGAAGGTGAATGATGTGTGTGTTGAACGTTTCGATTCGTCTCCGGCCAGTCTCGTGGCGCGTGCGGCGCGGTTCGCGCGGTTTTGACGCGCTTTATCGCAGCCATTCGAATTGCGAACGAAGTTTATCGATGTATTTTTTATTTTTAATCCGTGTTCTATTTTAAGTTGCGCCAATTCGATTGTTTTTTTTATTTATCGGAGTTACCAGTGCAAGGATCGCTTAGCCTATTTAATTGCTCACTGTTTTTTACTCCTAGCAATTATTATGGGCAATGGTTCACTTCCGTTGCTAAAACCGTGTTATTTACTATTTGAATATGTAGGTCCTTGACTTAATACAACAGTGCTCAAATATTTGAATGAATATTAGAGGTTTTTCTGAGTTTTTCTGACTATTGCCGGATTTGTCATCCCTATAAAATTATATTTATATTTTTCCGATTAGGATTGTTATGTACATTATGTAATTCAAGTCGAATATGAAAATCCATGGCCTTTTATTTCATTCAGATAAATATGATCGAAATTGTAGTAACTTTGAACCTTTATTCAATGAGTCAGAAGACCGATAAATCAAAACTTTGGATCGGTTAGTGGTTTTTACATATATGCCAAAAGGAGGAAAAAGCACATTTTTTCTGCTCGTCCAATGGTTCTGTAATACTGATTTTTTAATCGAAACTTATGGGATATCTTAAAATCTTTAAATTTTACAATACTCATACTTATTACAAGGCACTTCAATTTAACAATTTTTTAGTAAGATCGAAAATTTTTGCAATAGATATAATATAGGTAATAATAGGTAAAATTTGAAATATAATATAGATAGCTTATTTATATTACTATTATATATGCTGTTTTCTGTTAAAAACAAGGTTATTAATAACATATTCACATCGTTTAATTAATTTAGCTTAGAACCTAAATTTACTTGCAACGTATTTAATTCTAGCTATTAATGTGAAATGTACCTTAATCATAGGAATTGAAAGCTGGCATTTGTTTGAAATGTCATTATTACAATTTGCATCCGGATTTTAAACTGAGTCTACTATAATTTTTTGTAGTACGTATGCCTGTTGTTTGGGAAATTATATGGGAATACGGAGAATACATAGACCACTATACGTAGACCTCTTATCATTTAACGGGTCAATATCTCTTTGAGTCGCCCATTAATTGCGTGTCTGACACGATTCTGTCATTAGGGTTGCTAAGTTACTAACTAAAGCTACTGATTCATCATGATAATGACATTTTATTACAAATAATAATAGACACTTAAACTCATAACTCTTGACTGGGATTCTCTATTTTGCGAGTTGCAGAATCACACAAAGATAAACAAATGACTATTATCTAATCTGCGGTATTATGTCCATCCGGTCCAGAAGGAATCAGGGCATACGTCAAGGAAAGCTGATTATTTAAATGTTATTTGGCAACCCTACATTTTGGTATGCAGGAGATGGCGCCAACCAGCAATACCAGTGTCATACTCCAATCAGAGTCCATTAGTCAAATTTCGCGTACATTGATCAATTCAGTGTAGGTATAGAGGGCAATGACCTCTTCATTAATAGTCACACCGTATTCACTTATTACGGCGTGCACACACCGACACAATGGAACAGCATGGCATGACATACTATCTCAACGGAATACGAACTCTAAGAGTACCATAATAAAACATAAAATAATTTAATGCTAATAAAATCCTTTGCTGTGCATTGCCGTTCCGTCTACGCCTCGTGTGCATCTGCCATAAGAATTACATTGAAGTCGTATTGACAAGTTGAGTTGCGGATGTATTGTAAAGTTCACGTAACGAGAAAATGGAGATTTGAGATGATGAGAGCGAGACAAGACGAGACTGTTACCCATTGTACTAACTAACACGCGCTTTTCCAGGGTTCTACTTATCTCCACGTCAAATTTTATTACTATTCGTGTAGTAGATTTTGCGGGATTGATTAACAAACATCCACCCTTACAAACTTTTGTGTTAATAGTATTAGTAAGGTAAGATTAAGTAATATTTCCTACAAAAATTCCATCACAACAAAACAATCGCAAAAACATGGGACTACTTTGTGAATTATTTTCCTTAAACCATTCTACGAATTTGAACCACAAGTCAATCGTAGTACCTGATCTTTAATTACTTAAAATTAACACGCCTGCCGCTCAACTGATGTAACCAAACCAACCAACCATGTAACCAAATGTGTAAAATATAAGTTAAAACTTAAACATATTTGTAACCTTTGATTTTAATATTAGTAAAATTATTGCAAATATGACGACTTCCTGGCGTGTTCGCAGTCACCCTGACTGACGAGCTGTGGGTCCCGGGTCCGATGGGGATCCGGAGCTGATATTTATTTGGCAGATAACATATTATGTATGTTCTCGTGATTCTCTTAGTACATACATACTGTACCAAAACAATGGTACTATCCATGTTTCCCAGATCGTAGCAAAGAGATTCTTACTAATATTATAAATGTGAAAATGTATTTGTTGGTTTGTCGTTCTTTCACGCTGCAACAGAACGACGGATCGACGTGATTTTTAGACATAGTTTGGCACTGAAAAATGCACGGATGAAGGGATGGAAAAGGGAATTTAACGCGGGTTGCGTCGTGGGCAAATCTTCATAATATAAACCAATAACGGTAAGAGAAAAGCTTTAAATTAAATTTAGTTGCAAACCAATGATTGCCTTTCTTTCTTTTCTTCGCCAACACCGAATTCGGAAATAGCCTAGCCGTAATAACTGTCAAACTGTCATGTGCGGTTGATGTCACTGTCAGGGCACAAGTCAAGGGGACAACCGGGTAGCATGTTGTATCGGTAGTGCGCTGAAAACAAAATAATAACAAAAAAATATAACCATACACGTGATTTGCTTCCTACAAAATTGTATTCTTATGGTATTGCAAACACGCCGCATTTTGTTGTTGAATGGGTTCAGATTTTTCAATTTGATTACGGTTTATTCATTGTTTAGTAGTCATTAGGGTAATTACTTGAATGTAATAATTAAATTTGATAACAAAAAGTACCTGCTCTTAATTTGGTTTGAATACACTGGGTTTTTCCTAATACATTTTTTTAACATAATTGTTTGGAGAATCTTTGTTTATAGAATCTGTTGCGAAACAAGCTGTGTAGGTTACAATAAATCCACTGAACTCGGTTATTCGCGACTCAGGAATTTACCGGCGAACTCATGTGTATATACATATTGTGTATCAATAAGAGAGCTTGGTTTTTTTTGTACTTGGGTCATACCAGGTACGCTTGCACTCTCACCCCCGCACTAGGATTCCCGGAGTTGCGGGTGGCGGACACACACAGACACAACACAATTTAACGCCCAAGACCCGAGTTCAAACATGTATCTGCCAAATAAATGTCTGCCCCGGCCGGGGATCGAACCCGGGACCCACGGCTCGTCAGACAGAGTCACTAAACAACGCGCTACCGAGTCGACGAAATGATAATGAAACTGCTTACGTGACCATAACTGAAAAACTTGGCTGACTAACGCTTCGTGAGATAGTTTCGGTGTATTGCAAACGATAAATATTACACATACCCTGTGTGGAGTAATTATTTTGCTTTGTTATTGTTTATCACAGTGATTCAGCATATTAACATTGGCTGAATAATAATAGCTTCATCGGCGCAAGGCAATTTCTAAAAGTGAATCGTTTAATGCCAGTGATTTACGCGAATCGAGCTTTAGAGCAGAAGTTATGGGCCCGAGCGTGTTATAAGTAATAATAACACGTCTCTACGGCCTGTGGACTGAGGGCTGCCACACAGTGTGTTAGAAAGTTGTCATATAAAATTAATATTAAAAAAACAATAATAAAATTGTATTAATAATTATTCAATAATATTAAAATTAACAGTATTTAGTAACGCAACGTATGTATAAGAAAAATTAAAAAGACGAGTAAATGAAATTTTAGTCATTTAAATACTTACAATACCTTAAGTTTTTTTTTCAACTCCTTTTTTGCAGTCGGTTAAAAATCGTATCGTTATTAAATTCCTAAATTATTAAAAGTCCTTAATTTTTCACACAAACTAACTTAACGACATCACAATGTCGTTAGTAAGATAACTTATTTGTGTGTTGTGTAAATATATTGTTGCCCCATTGAAAGGAAGTTTTGTAATGGGCAACACGAAAGAGAGTTCGGTGCTGGATTATTATTACATCTATAGTTTGTCTAATATTTCCAATTCTTCATAAAACTTCAGTACGATTAAGCCAGTTGGGAAACCAAAAATGTACTAATTTTTTATTCTTTGCTATAATGGAGCCTTTCATATGTCTTTTTAATACTAACAATAACACATTTTACTTCTGATATTATTATCAGAATTTGAAAACGACCTACGCCTGCCAACCCTACACGGGTTGTTATTTCCTATTCTATGGCCCACGATCCCGCGACTCGGGTTTATTCTGGAACTACGAGGAATACTCGGTTTAGTACAAACTTATCAACAGTACAATATTATCAGTACAATTTTTTCTTTTTAAAGCAGTATTCAAGGAGCTGGGGATAATGTTATAAGGACAGAAAGTCGTGACCCCGCTTAAAAGCTGTGCAATATTAATAACAACATTGCATATTTTAGAAACACATCGTATTTATCACTAGTAGAGGGCTCGCGACTTTGACCGCGTGAAATCTCCAAATACATAAACTTTTGAACAGTGAAACAGAAAAAATACGAAAGAAACAAATTAAAAAACCGTGGAGATGTTGAAGTAAAACAATCGTCTATCTATATGTACGGTAAGCAAGTGTTCTCTCTACAATCCCTGAAAATTTTTTCTAAATCCGTTCAGCGGTTTCGGAGCCTACTCGCGACAAAAAAAACGCAGGCAGGCAGACCGACTGAAAAATTTCTAAAAATGGTTGTTAAAGTTAAGGTGTCATATAAATACCATATTCCATTTGATTATTAATTTCAATATCACAGACAGACACTCCAATTTTATTTATTGGTAAGATAAGATTGTTTGTAATATACAATATGTACCTACTATCCAATGTCGTCAAGTAAAAGTCAAGTAATGTGAATACATGTTTAAGGCAACTTACTTTGACATAGGGACAGCGCGTTAAAACGATCGCCTCAAAAAAAATTACGGTTTTATTTCTGTCATCTTTTATTGAAATTTATGATGCGTACACGCACGCTCGCCTGTCTTTTGTCAAACCAATCGTCTCGCGGCTCCCGACCGCTCGCTGACTCACCGAACTAGTTTAACTGTCCACTCACGCAGATGAACTCACGTCTCGCCCCGATTTCAGGACTATTCATACTGAAGCGAATTCGCTCGCGTTCAGCATGAAGCAGCATTCAAAGTCCTCTGAGAAAGCTGCATACCTGCCGAACTCTCTGGCTGTTCGTTGTTATCTCATTTTTTCACCTGGCTGAGCTTATCTAGCTCACCATCCATCCAGTCTTTGACGAAGGCCAATAACGTCAACAGCAACTGACACATAAAAAAAAAGTTTGCTGTCGCTGCGATCCTCGTGCTTGCACAACATAACCTCTATCCAAACTCTGTCCATCATACATGCTTCCCGTTGTTCTTTCGGGAAGCAAGATTAAGCGCACCACATGTCGCTGACCAGCTCCCTAGATCCTTTATTTTTCTTCTTTCGCTATTACTTTACTTCCGTTGTCTGTTTTCGCTAATTTGCTTGTGGTTATTGAATCTCTGTCTTTTTTCCACCATAGCGCGGACCATTGTATCATTATTTTAGTTTGACCCCTTTGTTCTTTTTCTGTAAATGTAATTGCGTGTCTGAGGAGCGAATTCGCGTAAGTTCGAATCGAACACTCATTTGCAGCTTGAATGGTGCGCGTGGTGTCGTGTTACAGGAAATGTCAGGTGCATGCTGACGTCAATTGGACTTTTTTTTGTTGAACAGGATGACGTGTGAACTAATTTGACGCACAAGTTGTTAGTAATAAATTTAGGACAATCTGTGTGAAAGTGGATGCCCTCCGAAGACGTCATTAGATTAGTCATTAAAATGGTTAAAGTTGACTAACTACTGTACTCCCAACATGAACTAGGATTAAAGGAGTGTTGGTATGACTTCGTTTTAAAGGTTAGGATCTGGCAATGGTAAGGTAGGAAGTGTATTATTGTTGTCGCTTTGATATCTGACTCTGGTCATGATAGCCGTGTATTAGTGTTGATAGAGGAGTGGTTAATATTTTTGCCTCCTACTCGGTGCGTCGGGTCGGGGTTTCAAACTCCAGGCACCTTCTTCCGACTCTTCGGATTTACGAGCATTATAACCAATTACTAATTTACGTGTTGTTGAAACGTCATTGATTATAACGGTGAAGGTAAACATCGTTCGGAAAACTTCATCTCAGTCGTGAGAGTTCTGAATAATGTTTTCATAGGCGTGTGAAATCTACTAAGCCGCAATATACCAGCGTGGTGGACTATGGTCTAACTAAACCCTTCTCATTGTAAGAGGGGGCCGTGCAAAGTTGACCGGTGATGGCTTTTTAATGACCTACCCCTTAGCCAATTGAAGCAGGCTGCAAATAAACATTTTGATTGGCTAAATAATTCGAAGCCGAACAAAATTCAATTTGACTGCTAACTTGTAAGAAACCTCATAATTGTAATTGAACTGTTGTGCTGCCAAGGCAGTTAATTTAACTATAAACATAGCTGGCTATAGCTGGCCAGTGTAATTATGGTCTTGCGGCGAATAATACTTTCCTCGAAATGACTTGAAATGAAATGTCACACCATACACAATTGACCTGAGTTAGGTTGACCTGCTTGTATAACGGAGATACTGTAGACGGCATATACGAGTAAAGGCCCTTTCAGTTACAGTAGGAATTAATAGATCATTGAGATAGGTGCACGAGATGCATTTAGATATTTTCTAGGAATATTAATATAACCGTGAATTGAATTGCAAATAGATTCTTTATTGAATTTAATTGATTGAATCACATTGAGTCTCCATCTTCTCTATACTGTAGCTTTCTGCTGCTGTGGCGTTCCCAAGTTTGGCCGCAAATATCATAGAAAAGAACTTATGAGATTGCCCGTATCGTCATTTAATAATTATGTGTATTTATGTATGTATTGTATGTTGAAAAGTCTTTTAATGTTTTGTTTTAAATTTCTTATGTTCTTTTCAGTGTTTTGTTCTGTTTATTTATATATTTTATAGTGCCTTCGCTATTTCTTTCACTTGAAAATGAAGCGGACGGATCACGGACCAATCACGGAGGACTATAGAGATGGATAGTTCGTGAAAAAATAGTAGTGGCATAGAAAATGGTAAAGTCTAAACTTTTTTTACTCGAGAAAATTTTAATTAATTGTGTTGTCTTTTTGTGATACTTAGATCATAAAGTCAAAAAACATATGTTCAAAAATTGGGTTCATCCTAAACATAAAAGAAAATTAGTGGAATTGAAAACACACTAAAAACCATTGTATCACCTTAATTATGACGTTGAAACTTTAATTTTGCATAGTGCATAAAAAAAAAAATGTGTGTCTTAGTAGACTTCATAGGAGGTCAGTTCTCGTCACTACTAATTGGTTCTTTACAAAAGCCGCGGAAACAAGTCTCCTTCGTGACCATTTAACATCAGTTGGTCAGTTTACTTGTCCAACCCTCGTTAAGTAAAACAAATGTCAAGTTGAGGAAGTTGACCATGGATAGCTGCATCATGAATTCGTAGCTCTGTTATTATTTTAAGAGCAAAAACGCTCCAATAAATGTGTTATTATCGGCCGTTTCGATTATCGCGCCACATCGCGCGTTCGCTGCATTAATTCAAACTAGATAGCCATGTAAGAGCACGTTGTTTTATTGTGAGCTTTAATTTTCATGCCTCCAATACATAATTGAATTCAATTACGCTCACCGGACCGCCTTGGCACACGGAAATATCTCAAGTGAAAAGAAAAACTCAATATCGAACGAGACCCACCATTAATATCGTTTTAACGAGCAGAGACAAGATCAATCCACCCATAAACAAATATGGCCGCTAATCGCGCTGCGTTCTCGTAAATTTTAATGGTTTTAATGAGCAGAATGAAAACGTGCGGCAATTTGACAAGATTGATGGATTGAACGATTGATCTTTTAAAATACGTTGCAGTTTTGCAGCCTCGTTGACTGCTGCCCTCTCGATAAGTTGGACTTCGTTAACTCAATGTCGTTTTTACTTAATCTTTATAAGTTATAAGTGTGAACATTATTATGAAAAGTCGACATGCCTGTACGTAGTAACTGTTGTCTGATCTGTCCTGTAGATACGCCGTAAGGTTTAATTACTTATTTTTAATAACACTTCTTAGTACCTATTACTAAAAAAGATATAAAGTTATTATAATATTTTGTTTTACAATCATTCAAGGATTCTGTTCTATTGGAACGCGATCGTGAACGACAATTTCCCCATCAGCCCAGTATTTCGAAATAGATATTATCTTAACTTCTTTATTTTTATGTATATATTTTATAAGTTTTGTTTTTCGAGATATGTATGTTTTTTAATACACAGACCGGCCGACAGGCTAATTATATAAAGATAATATTGGTTGCAGATAATTAGCCGATCTATGCGAAGCAAGTAGGTAAAGAAAATATACCCTAGCATTGAACGTAGAAAGATCACATTTTTACAATGATTACATTAGATAATTAGATAGACTTAGATAACCTTAGAGCTGTGTGCGACGGCCCTTATATTTCACTCGGATCGTGATAACAGCTTTGTACGTTAAAATTGTTCGATAGGTTTTCGGAAACTTGTATAATAAACATTCCGTTTATGCATATTTCGACTTATTTATTGCGAAATTTATTGCTTATTTCTTTTATGACTTTCTTTTCTTTCCGAATTTATAGACTGTTTTATAGTGATTTTGGGCAATAATTATACAACGGCCTTAATCCCAGCTGTGTTTTTAATAAAAATAATTTTTATTAACTATTGCGGGTAAACGGAAAAATTACTACGTATAAAAATCTCTACTTTCGAAAAATATTAAAGTCTTAAGTCTAAGTTAAGTATGAAAATATCTAAACAGAAAAAGGTCTAATACTATTTCATTAAAACAATTATGCACTAACTAGACCCTACACGTAGTGTCACTGAGACTGGGCAACTTCAAACAGTGGCCTCAGCCAAAGAATAAATAAAATACTAGGTAAGTACGACTGTCGAAATAGCGTTGGGTTCTTCATACAAATTTCTTTATCGTATCGAATTCGTTCATGATATTTGAAGTTAGTAACAGATGCGTTAGCTACGCATCTGCAGCAATCCTACGTTATCTTAAAGGTCTTGAAATATACGAAGATCTTTTTAGCCTCTAAATAACCTAACCGCTGGCTCTTGAAAGCAAAGAAGCAGCTTAGTAATGTAGTATATAATGGCTGAAATACATAGCGGCCCAGTGCAGGGCATGCGTCTCTCCTCACAAGTAAGGAGGCCTGGAGCGTCCAGCGCGCACTGCACCATGCTCGAATGCGGATTGATGGAGGAGTTAGTGGCCAAACCGTGTGTCAGAAGTTTGTCGGAAGTGAGGAAGGAAGGAGTGCATTCCAGGGCTCCTCAATTGTGAACAGAGACGCGTGCCCTGCAGTTGGCAACAGTGGGTTGCAACCTATCAGAAC